>CAWVNZ010000754.1:0-74381 GCA_963930735.1 Dioctria linearis
TTATTTTTTGAAAAATTTACTATAGAAAAGGCAATCCCTGGCGCAATTAAAATTTGCAACAGTAAAAAATTATTTTTTGAAAAATTTACTATAGAAAAGGCAATCCCTGGCGCAATTAAAATTTGCGACAGTAAAAAATTATTTTTTGAAAAATTTACTATAGAAAAGGCAATCCCTGGCGGATTTAAAATTTGCGACAGTAAAAAATTAATTTGTGAATAATTTACTATATAAGAGGCAATCCCTGGAATATTTAAAATTTGCGACAGTAAAAAATTAATTTGTGAATAATTTACTATAGAAAAGGCAATCCCTGGCGCAATTAAAATTTGCGACAGTAAAAAATTATTTTTAAAAATTTACTATAGAAAAGGCAATCCCTGGCGCAATTAAAATTTGCGACAGTAGAAAATTATTTTTTGAAAAACTTACTGTAGAAAAGGCAATCCCTGGCGCAATTAAAATTTGCGACAGTAAAAAATTAATTTTTGAAAAATTTACTATAGAAAAGGCAATCCCTGGCGCAATTAAAATTTGCGACAGTAAAAAATTATTTTTTGAAAAATTTACTATAGAAAAGGCAATCCATGGCGCAATTAAAATTTGCGACAGTAAAAAATTATTTTTTGCAAAACTTACTATAGAAAAGGCAATCCCTGGCGTATTTAAAATTTGCGACAGTAAAAAATTAATTTGTGAAAAATTTACTGTAGAAAAGGCAATCCCTGGCGCAATTAAAATTTGCGACAGTGAAAAATTATTTTTTTGAATAATTTACTATAGAAAAGGCAATCCCTGGCGTAATTAAAATTTGCGACAGTAAAAAATTATTTTTTGAAAAATTTACTTTAGAAAAGGCAATCCCTGGCGCAATTAAAATTTGCGACAGTAAAAAATTATTTTTTTAAAATTTACTGTAGAAAATGCAATCCCTGGCGCAATTAAAATTTGCGACAGTAGAAAATATTTTTTTGAAAAATTTACTGTAGAAAAGGCAATCCCTGGCGCAATTAAAATTTGCGACAGTAGAAAATTATTTTTTGAAAAATTTACTGTAGAAAAGGCAATCCCTGGCGCAGTTAAAATTTGCGACAGTAAAAAAATTAGTTTTTGAAAAATTTACTATAGAAAAGGCAATCCCTGGCGCAATTAAAATTTGCGACAGTAAAAAATTATTTTTTAAAAATTTACTATAGAAAAGGCAATCCTGGCGAAATTAAAATTTGCGACAGTAGAAAATTATTTTTGCAAAATTTACTATAGAAAAGGCAATCCCTGGCGTATTTAAATTTGCGACAGTAGGAAATTATTTTTTGAAAAATTTACTATAAAAAAGGCAATCTCTGGCGCAATTAAAATTTGCGACAGTAAAATATTATTTTTTGAAAACATTTACTAAAGAAAAGGCAATCCCTGGCGCAATTAAAATTTGCGACAGTAAAAAATTATTTTTTTTGAATAATTTACTATAGAAAAGGCAATCCCTGGCGCAATTAACATTTGCGACAGTAAAAAATTAGTTTTTTGAATAATTTACTATAGAAAATTCAATCCCTGCCGCAATTAAAACTTGCGACAGTAAAAAATTAATTTGTGAATAATTTACTATAGAAAAGGCAATCCCTAGCGCAATTAAAATTTGCGACAGTTTAAAATTATTTTTTGTAAAATTTACTGTAGAAAAGGCAATCCCTGGCGCAATTAAATTTTGCGACATTTAAAATTAATTTTTGAAAAATTTACTGTAGAAAAGGCAATCCCTGGCCGATTTAAAATTTGCGACAGTGAAAAATTATTTTTTGAATAATTTACTATAGAAAAGGCAATCCCTGGCGTAATTAAAATTTGCGACAGTAGAAAATTATTTTTTGAAAAATTTACTGTAGAAAAGGCAATCCCTGGCGCAATTAAAATTTGCGACAGTAAAAAATTAATTTTTGAAAAATTTACTATAGAAAAGGCAATCACTGGCGCAATTAAAATTTGCGACAGTAGAAAATTATTTTTTGCAAAATTTACTATAGAAAAGGCAATCCTTGGCGTATTTAAATTTGCGACAGTAGAAAATTATTTTTTGAAAAATTTACTATAAAAAAGGCAATCCCTGGCGCAATTAAAATTTGCGACAGTAAAAAATTATTTTTTGAAAAATTTACTAAAGAAAAGGCAATCCCTGGCGCAATTAAAATTTGCGACAGTAAAAAATTATTTTTTTGAATAATTTACTATAGAAAAGGCAATCCCTGGCGCAATTAAAATTTGTGACAATATAAAATTATTTTTTGCAAAATTTACTGTAGAAAAGGCAATCCCTGGCGCAATTAAAAGTTGCGACAGTAAAAAATTAATTTATGAAAAATTTACTGTAGAAAAGGCAATCCCTGGCGCAGTTAAAATTTGCGACAGTAAAAAATTAGTTTTTGAAAAATTTACTATAGAAAAGGCAATCCCTGGCGAAATTAAAATTTGCGACAGTAAAAAATTATTTTTAAAAATTTACTATAGAAAAGGCAATCCCTGGCGAAATTAAAATTTGCGACAGTAGAAAATTATTTTTTGCAAAATTTACTATAGAAAAG
The DNA here is from genome assembly GCA_963930735.1 of Dioctria linearis. NCBI lineage: Eukaryota > Metazoa > Arthropoda > Insecta > Diptera > Asilidae > Dioctria > Dioctria linearis. Next base: position 2,580 of record CAWVNZ010000754.1, read on the forward strand.
GCAATCCCTGGCGTATTTAAATTTGCGACAGTAGGAAATTATTTTTTGAAAAATTTACTATAAAAAAGGCAATCCCTGGCGCAATTAAAATTTGCGACAGTAAAAAATTATTTTTAGAAAAATTTACTAAAGAAAAGGCAATCCCTGGCGCAATTAAAATTTGCGACAGTAAAAAATTATTTTTTTGAATAATTTACTATAGAAAAGGCAATCCCTGGCGCAATTAACATTTGCGACAGTAAAAAATTAGTTTTTGAATAATTTACTATAGAAAATTCAATCCCTGCCGCAATTAAAACTTGCGACAGTAAAAAATTAATTTGTGAATAATTTACTATAGAAAAGGCAATACCTGGGGATTTAAAATTTGCGACAGTAAAAAATTAATTTGTGAATAATTTACTATATAAGAGGCAATCCCTGGAATATTTAAATTTGCGACAGTAAAAAATTAATTTGTGAATAATTTACTATAGAAAAGGCAATCCCTGGCGCAATTAAAATTGCGACAGTAAAAAATTATTTTTAAAAATTTACTATAGAAAAGGCAATCCCTGGCGCAATTAAATTTGCGACAGTAGAAAATTATTTTTTGAAAAACTTACTGTAGAAAAGGCAATCCCTGGCGCAATTAAAATTTGCGACAGTAAAAAATTAATTTTTGAAAAATTTACTATAGAAAAGGCAATCCCTGGCGCAATTAAAATTTGCGACAGTAAAAAATTATTTTTAAAAATTTACTATAGAAAAGGCAATCCCTGGCGAAATTAAAATTTGCGACAGTAGAAAATTATTTTTTGCAAAATTTACTATAGAAAAGGCAATCCCTGGCGTATTTAAATTTTCGACAGTAGGAAATTATTTTTTGAAAATTTACTATAAAAAAGGCAATCTCTGGCGCAATTAAAATTTGCGACAGTAAAAAATTATTTTTTGAAAAATTTGCTAAAGAAAAGGCAATCCCTGGCGCAATTAAAATTTGCGACAGTAAAAAATTATTTTTTTGAATAATTTACTATAGAAAAGGCAATCCCTGGCGCAATTAACATTTGCGACAGTAAAAAATTAGTTTTTGAATAATTTACTATAGAAAATTCAATCCCTGCCGCAATTAAAACTTGCGACAGTAAAAAATTAATTTGTGAATAATTTACTATAGAAAAGGCAATCCCTAGCGCAATTAAAATTTGTGACAGTTTAAAATTATTTTTTGTAAAATTTACTGTAGAAAAGGCAATCCCTGGCGCAATTAAACTTTGCGACATTAAAAAATTAATTTTTGAAAAATTTACTGTAGAAAAGGCAATCCCTGGCGGATTTAAAATTTGCGACAGTGAAAAATTATTGTTTGAATAATTTACTATAGAAAAGGCAATCCCTGGCGTAATTAAAATTTGCGACAGTAGAAAATTATTTTTTGAAAAATTTACTGTAGAAAAGGCAATCCCTGGCGCAATTAAAATTTGCGACAGTAAAAAATTAATTTTTGAAAAATTTACTATAGAAAAGGCAATCACTGGCGCAATTAAAATTTGCGACAGTAGAAAATTATTTTTTGCAAAATTTACTATAGAAAAGGCAATCCTTGGCGTATTTAAATTTGCGACAGTAGAAAATTATTTTTTGAAAAATTTACTATAAAAAAGGCAATCCCTGGCGCAATTAAAATTTGCGACAGTAAAAAATTATTTTTTGAAAAATTTACTAAAGAAAAGGCAATCCCTGGCGCAATTAAAATTTGCGACAGTAAAAAATTATTTTTTTGAATAATTTACTATAGAAAAGGCAATCCCTGGCGCAATTAAAATTTGCGACAGTATAAAATTATTTTTTGCAAAATTTACTGTAGAAAAGGCAATCCCTGGCGCAATTAAAATTTGCGACAGTAAAAAATTAATTTATGAAAAATTTACTGTAGAAAAGGCAATCCCTGGCGCAGTTAAAATTTGCGACAGTAAAAAATTAGTTTTTGAAAAATTTACTATAGAAAAGGCAATCCCTGGCGCAATTAAAATTTGCGACAGTAAAAAATTATTTTTAAAAATTTACTATAGAAAAGGCAATCCCTGGCGAAATTAAAATTTGCGACAGTAGAAAATTATTTTTTGCAAAATTTACTATAGAAAAGGCAATCCCTGGCGTATTTAAATTTGCGACAGTAGGAAATTATTTTTTGAAAAATTTACTATAAAAAAGGCAATCGCTGGCGCAATTAAAATTTGCGACAGAAAAAAATTATTTTTTGAAAAATTTACTAAAGAAAAGGCAATCCCTGGCGCAATTAAAATTTGCGACAGTAAAAAATTATTTTTTTGAATAATTTACTATAGAAAAGGCAATCCCTGGCGCAATTAACATTTGCGACAGTAAAAAATTAGTTTTTGAATAATTTACTATAGAAAATTCAATCCCTGCCGCAATTAAAACTTGCGACAGTAAAAAATTAATTTGTGAATAATTTACTATAGAAAAGGCAATCCCTGGCCGATTTAAAATTTGCGAAAGTAAAAAATTAATTTGTGAATAATTTACTATATAAGAGGCAATCCCTGGAATATTTAAAATTTGCGACAGTAAAAAATTAATTTGTGAATAATTTACTATAGAAAAGGCAATCCCTGGCGCAATTAAAAGTTGCGACAGTAAAAAATTAATTTATGAAAAATTTACTGTAGAAAAGGCAATCCCTGGCGCAGTTAAAATTTGCGACAGTAAAAAATTAGTTTTTGAAAAATTTACTATAGAAAAGGCAATCCCTGGCGAAATTAAAATTTGCGACAGTAAAAAATTATTTTTAACAATTTTCTATAGAAAAGGCAATCCCTGGCGAAATTAAAATTTGCGACAGTAGAAAATTATTTTTTGCAAAATTTACTATAGAAAAGGCAATCCCTGGCGTATTTAAATTTGCGACAGTAGGAAATTATTTTTTGAAAAATTTACTATAAAAAAGGCAATCCCTGGCGCAATTAAAATTTGCGACAGTAAAAAATTATTTTTAGAAAAATTTACTAAAGAAAAGGCAATCCCTGGCGCAATTAAAATTTGCGACAGTAAAAAATTATTTTTTTGAATAATTTACTATAGAAAAGGCAATCCCTGGCGCAATTAACATTTGCGACAGTAAAAAATTAGTTTTTGAATAATTTACTATAGAAAATTCAATCCCTGCCGCAATTAAAACTTCCGACAGTAAAAAATTAATTTGTGAATAATTTACTATAGAAAAGGCAATCCCTGGCGGATTTAAAATTTGCGACAGTAAAAAATTAATTTGTGAATAATTTACTATATAAGAGGCAATCCCTGGAATATTTAAAATTTGCGACAGTAAAAAATTAATTTGTGAATAATTTACTATAGAAAAGGCAATCCCTGGCGCAATTAAAATTTGCGACAGTAAAAAATTATTTTTAAAAATTTATTATAGAAAAGGCAATCCATGGCGCAATTAAAATTTGCGACAGTAGAAAATTATTTTTTGAAAAACTTACTGTAGAAAAGGCAATCCCTGGCGCAATTAAAATTTGCGACAGTAAAAAATTAATTTTTGAAAAATTTACTATAGAAAAGGCAATCCCTGGCGCAATTAAAATTTGCGACAGTAAAAAATTATTTTTAAAAATTTACTATAGAAAAGGCAATCCCTGGCGAAATTAAAATTTGCGACAGTAGAAAATTATTTTTTGCAAAATTTACTATAGAAAAGGCAATCCCTGGCGTATTTAAATTTTCGACAGTAGGAAATTATTTTTTGAAAAATTTACTATAAAAAAGGCAATCTCTGACGCAATTAAAATTTGCGACAGTAAAAAATTATTTTTTGAAAAATTTGCTAAAGAAAAGGCAATCCCTGGCGCAATTAAAATTTGCGACAGTAAAAAATTATTTTTTTGAATAATTTACTATAGAAAAGGCAATCCCTGGCGCAATTAACATTTGCGACAGTAAAAAATTAGTTTTTGAATAATTTACTATAGAAAATTCAATCCCTGCCGCAATTAAAACTTGCGACAGTAAAAAATTAATTTGTGAATAATTTACTATAGAAAAGGCAATCCCTAGCGCAATTAAAATTTGTGACAGTTTAAAATTATTTTTTGTAAAATTTACTGTAGAAAAGGCAATCCCTGGCGCAATTAAACTTTGCGACATTAAAAAATTAATTTTTGAAAAATTTACTGTAGAAAAGGCAATCCCTGGCGGATTTAAAATTTGCGACAGTGAAAAATTATTTTTTGAATAATTTACTATAGAAAAGGCAATCCCTGGCGTAATTAAAATTTGCGACAGTAGAAAATTATTTTTTGAAAAATTTACTGTAGAAAAGGCAATCTCTGGCGCAATTAAAATTTGCGACAGTAAAAAATTAATTTTTGAAAAATTTACTATAGAAAAGGCAATCACTGGCGCAATTAAAATTTGCGACAGTAGAAAATTATTTTTTGCAAAATTTACTATAGAAAAGGCAATCCTTGGCGTATTTAAATTTGCGACAGTAGAAAATTATTTTTTGAAAAATTTACTATAAAAAAGGCAATCCCTGGCGCAATTAAAATTTGCGACAGTAAAAAATTATTTTTTGAAAAATTTACTAAAGAAAAGGCAATCCCTGGCGCAATTAAAATTTGCGACAGTAAAAAATTATTTTTTTGAATAATTTACTATAGAAAAGGCAATCCCTGGCGCAATTAAAATTTGCGACAGTATAAAATTATTTTTTGCAAAATTTACTGTAGAAAAGGCAATCCCTGGCGCAATTAAAATTTGTGACAGTAAAAAATTAATTTATGAAAAATTTACTGTAGAAAAGGCAATCCCTGGCGCAGTTAAAATTTGCGACAGTAAAAAATTAGTTTTTGAAAAATTTACTATAGAAAAGGCAATCCCTGGCGCAATTAAAATTTGCGACAGTAAAAAATTATTTTTAAAAATTTACTATAGAAAAGGCAATCCCTGGCGAAATTAAAATTTGCGACAGTAGAAAATTATTTTTTGCAAAATTTACTATAGAAAAGGCAATCCCTGGCGTATTTAAATTTGCGACAGTAGGAAATTATTTTTTGAAAAATTTACTATAAAAAAGGCAATCGCTGGCGCAATTAAAATTTGCGACAGAAAAAAATTATTTTTTGAAAAATTTACTAAAGAAAAGGCAATCCCTGGCGCAATTAAAATTTGCGACAGTAAAAAATTATTTTTTTCAATAATTTACTATAGAAAAGGCAATCCGTGGCGCAATTAACATTTGCGACAGTAAAAAATTAGTTTTTGAATAATTTACTATAGAAAATTCAATCCCTGCCGCAATTAAAACTTGCGACAGTAAAAAATTAATTTGTGAATAATTTACTATAGAAAAGGCAATCCCTGGCCGATTTAAAATTTGCGACAGTAAAAAATTAATTTGTGAATAATTTACTATATAAGAGGCAATCCCTGGAATATTTAAAATTTGCGACAGTAAAAAATTAATTTGTGAATAATTTACTATAGAAAAGGCAATCCCTGGCGCAATTAAAATTTGCGACAGTAAAAAATTATTTTTAAAAATTTACTATAGAAAAGGCAATCCCTGGCGCAATTAAAATTTGCGACAGTAGAAAATTATTTTTTGAAAAACTTACTGTAGAAAAGGCAATCCCTGGCGCAATTAAAATTTGCGACAGTAAAAAATTAATTTTTGAAAAATTTACTATAGAAAAGGCAATCCCTGGCGCAATTAAAATTTGCGACAGTAAAAAATTATTTTTTGAAAAATTTACTATAGAAAAGGCAATCCGTGGCGCAATTAAAATTTGCGACAGTAAAAAATTATTTTTTGCAAAATTTACTATAGAAAAGGCAATCCCTGGCGTATTTAAAATTTGCGACAGTAAAAAATTAATTTGTGAAAAATTTACTGTAGAAAAGGCAATCCCTGGCGCAATTAAAATTTGCGACAGTGAAAAATTATTTTTTGAATAATTTACTATAGAAAAGGCAATCCCTGGCGTAATTAAAATTTGCGACAGTAAAAAATTATTTTTTGAAAAATTTACTTTAGAAAAGGTAATCCCTGGCGCAATTAAAATTTGCGACAGTAAAAAATTATTTTTTTAAAATTTACTGTAGAAAATGCAATCCCTGGCGCAATGAAAATTTGCGACAGTAGCAAATATTTTTTTGAAAAATTTACTGTAGAAAAGGCAATCCCTGGCGCAATTAAAATTTGCGCCAGGTGAAAATTTTTTTTTTAAAAATTTACTGTAGAAAAGGCAATCCCTGGCGCAGTTAAAATTTGCGACAGTAAAAAATTAGTTTTTGAAAAATTTACTATAGAAAAGGCAATCCCTGGCGCAATTAAAATTTGCGACAGTAAAAAATTATTTTTAAAAATTTACTATAGAAAAGGCAATCCCTGGCGAAATTAAAATTTGCGACAGTAGAAAATTATTTTTTGCAAAATTTACTATAGAAAAGGCAATCCCTGGCGTATTTAAATTTGCGACAGTAGGAAATTATTTTTTGAAAAATTTACTATAAAAAAGGCAATCCCTGGCGCAATTAAAATTTGCGACAGTAAAAAATTATTTTTTGAAAAATTTACTAAAGAAAAGGCAATCCCTGGCGCAATTAAAATTTGCGACAGTAAAAAATTATTTTTTTGAATAATTTACTATAGAAAAGGCAATCCCTGGCGCAATTAACATTTGCGACAGTAAAAAATTAGTTTTTGAATAATTTACTATAGAAAATTCAATCCCTGCCGCAATTAAAACTTGCGACAGTAAAAAATTAATTTGTGAATAATTTACTATAGAAAAGGCAATCCCTAGCGCAATTAAAATTTGCGACAGTTTAAAATTATTTTCTGTAAAATTTACTGTAGAAAAGGCAATCCCTGGCGCAATTAAATTTTGCGACATTGAAAAATTACTTTTTGAAAAATTTACTGTAGAAAAGGCAATCCCTGGCGGATTTAAAATTTGCGACAGTGAAAAATTATTTTTTGAATAATTTACTATAGAAAAGGCAATCCCTGGCGTAATTAAAATTTGCGACAGTAGAAAATTATTTTTTGAAAAATTTACTGTAGAAAAGGCAATCCCTGGCGCAATTAAAATTTCCGACAGTAAAAAATTAATTTTTGAAAAATTTACTATAGAAAAGGCAATCACTGGCGCAATTAAAATTTGCGACAGTAGAAAATTATTTTTTGCAAAATTTACTATAGAAAAGGCAAACCTTGGCGTATTTAAATTTGCGACAGTAGAAAATTATTTTTTGAAAAATTTACTATAAAAAAGGCAATCGCTGGCGCAATTAAAATTTGCGACAGTAAAAAATTATTTTTTGAAAAATTTACTAAAGAAAAGGCAATCCCTGGCGCAATTAAAATTTGCGACAGTAAAAAATTATTTTTTTGAATAATTTACTATAGAAAAGGCAATCCCTGGCGCAATTAAAATTTGCGATAGTATAAAATTATTTTTTGCAAAATTTACTGTAGAAAAGGCAATCCCTGGCGCAATTAAAATTTGCGACAGTAAAAAATTAATTTATGAAAAATTTACTGTAGAAAAGGCAATCCCTGTCGGATTTAAAATTTGCGGCAGTAAAAAATTAATTTTTGAAAAATTTACTATAGAAAAGGCAATCCCTGGCGTAATTAAAATTTGCGACAGTAAAAAATTAATTTTTGAAAAATTTACTATAGAAAAGGCAACCCCTGGCGTATTTAAAATTTGCGACAGTAAAAAATTATTTTTTTGCAAAATTTACTATAGAAAAGGCAATCCCTGCGCAATTAAAATTTGCGACAGTAAAAAATTAATTTGTGAAAAATTTACTATAGAAAAGGCAATCCCTGGCGCAATTAAAATTTGCGACAGTAGAAAATTATTTTTTGAAAAATTTACTGTAGAAAAGGCAATCCCTGGCGCAATTAAAATTTGCGACAGTAGAAAATTATTTTTTGAAAAATTTACTATAGAAAAGGCAATCCCTGGCGTAATTAAAATTTGCGACAGTATAAAATTAATTTTTGAAAAATTTACTATAGAAATGGCAATCCCTGGCGCAATTAAAATTTGCGACAGTATAAAATTAAATTTTGAAAAATTTACTGTAGAAAAGGCAATCCCTGGCGCAATTAAAATTTTCAACAGTAAAAAATTATTTTTTGAAAAATTTACTATAGAAAAGGCAATCCCTGGCGCAATTAAAATTTGCGACAGTAAAAAATTAATTTGTGAATAATTTACTATAGAAAAGGCAATCCCTGGCGCAATTAAAATTTGCGACAGTAAAAAATTATTTTTTGAAAAATTTGCTATAGAAAAGGCAATCCCTGGCGTAATTAAAACTTGCGACAGTAAAAAATTATTTTTTGAAAAATTTACTATAGAAAAGGCAATTCCTGGCGCAATTAAAATTTGCGACAGTAAAAAATTAAATTTTGAAAAATTTACTATAGAAAAGGCAATCGCTGGCGTAATTAAAATTTGCGACAGTAAAAAATTAATTTTTGAAAAATTTACTATAGAAAAGGCAATCCCTGGCGCAATTAAAATTTGCGACAGTAAAAAATTAATTTGTGAAAAATTTACTATAAAAAAGGCAATCCCAGCCGTAATTAAAATTTGCGACAGTAAAAAATTAGTTTTTGAAAAATTTACTGTAGAAAAGGCAATCCCTGGCGCAATTAAAATTTGCGAGAGTAAAAAATTATTTTGTGAAAAATTTACTGTAGAAAAGGCAGTCGCTGGCGCAATTAAAATTTGCGACAGTAAAAAATTATTTTTTGAAAAATTTACTATAGAAAAGGCAATCACTGGCGTAATTAAAATTTGCGACAGTAGAAAATTATTTTTTGAAAAATTTACTATAGAAAAGGCAATCCCCGGCGTAATTAAAATTTGCGACAGTATTTAATTAAATTTTGAAAAATTTACTATAGAAAAGGCAATCCTTGGCGTAATTAAAATTTGCGACAGTAAAAAATTAATTTGTGAATAATTTACTATAGAAAAGGTAATCCCTGGCGTAATTAAAATTTGCGACAGTAAAAAATTAATTTGTGAAAAATTTACTATAGAAAAGGCAATCCCTGGCGTATTTAAAATTTGCGACAGTAAAAAATTAATTTTTGAACAATTTACTATAGAAAAGGCAATCCCTGGTATATTTAAAATTTGCCACAGTAAAAAATTAATTTGTGAATAATTTACTATAGAAAAGGCAATCCCTGGCGCAATTAAAATTTGCGACAATAAAAAATTATTTTTTGAAAAATTTAATATAGAAAAGGCAATCCCTGGCATATTTAAAATTTGCGACAGTAAAAAATTATTTTTTGAAAAATTTACTGTAGAAAAGGCAATCCCTGGCGCAATTAAAATATCCGACAGTAAAAAATTATTTTTTGAAAAATTTACTATAGAAAAGGCAATCCCTGGCGCAATTAAAATTTGCGACAGTAGAAAATTATTTTTTGCAAAATTTACTATAGAAAAGGCAATCCCTGGCGTATTTAAAATTTGCTACAGTAAAAAATTATTTTTTGAAAAATTTACTATATAAAAGGCAATCCCTGGCGCAATTAAAATTTGCGACAGTATAAAATTATTTTTTGTAAAATTTACTGTAGAAAAGGCAATCCCTGGCGCAATTAAAATTTTCAACAGTAAAAAATTATTTTTTGAAAAATTTACTATAGAAAAGGCAATCCCTGGCGTATTTAAAATTTGCGACAGTAAAAAATTAATTTTTGAACAATTTACTATAGAAAAGGCAATCCCTGGCATATTTAAAATTTGTGACAGTAAAAAATTATTTTGTGAACAATTAACTATAGAAAAGGCAATCCCTGGCGCAATTAAAATTTGCGACAGTAAAAAATTATTTTTTGAAAAAATTTACTATAGAAAAGGCAATCCCTGGCGGATTTAAAATTTGCGACAGTAAAAAATTAACTTGTGAATAATTTACTATAGAAAAGGCAATCCCTGGCGTAATTAAAATTTGCGACAGTAAAAAATTAATTTGTGAAAAATTTACTACAGAAAAGGCAATCCCTGGCGTATTTAAAATTTGCGACAGTAAAAAATTAATTTTTGAACAATTTACTATAGAAAAGGCAATCCCTGGCATATTTAAAATTTGCGACAGTATAAAATTGATTTGTGAATAATATACTATAGAAAAGGCAATCCCTGGCGCAAATAAAATTTGCGACAGTAAAAAATTATTTTTTGAAAAATTTACTATAGAAAAGGCAATCCCTGGCGTATTTGAAATTTGCGACAGTAAAAAAATATTTTTTGAAAAATTTACTGTAGAAAAGGCAATCCCTGGCGCAATTAAAATTTGCGACAGTAAAAAATTATTTTTTGAAAAATTTACTATAGAAAAGGCAATCCCTGGCGTAATTAAAATTTGCGACAGTAAAAAATTATTTTTTGAAAAATTTACTGTAGAAAAGGCAATCCCTGGCGCAATTAAATTTTGCGACAGTAAAAAATTATTTTTTGAAAAATTTACTATAGAAAAGGTAATCCCTGGCGCAATTACAATTTGCGACAGTAAAAAATTAATTTTTGAAAAATTTAATATAGAAAAGGCAATCCCTGGCGTAATTAAAATTTGCGACAGTAAAAAATTATTTTTTGAAAAATTTACTATAGAAAAGGCAATCCCTGGCGCAATTAAAATTTGCGACAGTGAGAAATTATTTTTTGAATAATTTACTATAGAAAAGGCAATCCCTGGCGTATTTAAAATTTGCGACAGTAAAAAATTAATATTTGAAAAATTTACTATAGAAAAGGCAATCCCAGGCGTATTTAAAATTTGCGACAGTAAAAAATTATTTTTTGAAAAATTTACTTTGGAAAAGGCAATCCCTGGCGCAATTAAAATTCGCGACAGTAAAAAATTATTTTTTAAAAAAATTATTGTAGAAAAGGCAATCCCTGGCGCAATTAAAATTTGCGACAGTAGAAAATTATTTTTTGAAAAATTTACTGTAGAAAGAGCAATACCTGGCGCAATTAAAATTTGCGACAGTAGAAAATTATTTTTTGAAGAGTTTACTGTAGAAAAGGCAATCCCTGGCGCAATTAAAATTTGCGACAGTAAAAAATTAATTTTTGAAAAATTTACTATAGAAAAGGCAATCCCTGGCGCAATTAAAATTTGCGACAGTAAAAAATTATTTTTAAAAATTTACTATTGAAAAGGCAATCCCTGGCGAGATTAAAATTTGCGACAGTAGAAAATTATTTTTTGCAAAATTTACTATAGAAAAGGCAATCCCTGGCGTATTTAAATTTGCGGCAGTAGAATATTATTTTTTGAAAAATATACTATAAAAAAGGCAATCCCTGGCGCAATTAAAATTTGCGACAGTAAAAAATTATTTTTTGAAAAATTTACTAAACAAAAGGCAATCCCTGGCGCAATTAAAATTTGCTACAGTAAAAAATTATTTTTTTGAATAATTTACTATAGAAAAGGCAATCCCTGTCGCAATTAAAATTTGCGACAGTAAAAAATTAGTTTTTGAATAATTTACTATAGAAAATTCAATCCCTGCCGCAATTAAAATTTGCGACAGTAAAAAATTAATTTGTGAATAATTTACTATAGAAAAGGCAATCCCTGGCGCAATTAAAATTTGCGACAGTATAAAATTATTTTTTGTAAAATTTACTGTAGAAAAGGCAATCCCTGGCGCAATTAAAATTTGCGACAGTAAAAAATTAATTTTTGAAAAATTTACTGTAGAGAAGGCAATCCCTGGCGGATTTAAAATTTGCGACAGTAAAAAATTAATTTTTGTAAAATTTACTGTAGAAAAGGCAATCCCTGGCGTATTTAAAATTTGCGACAGTAAAAAATTATTTTTTTGCAAAATTTACTATAGAAAAGGCAATCCCTGCGCAATTAAAATTTGTGGCAGTAAAAAATTAATTTGTGAAAAATTTACTATAGAAAAGGCAATCCCTGTCGCCATTAAAATATGCGACAGTAGAAAATTTTTTTTTGAAAAATTTACTATAGTAAAGGCAATCCCTGGCGTAATTAAAATTTGCGACAGGAAAAAATTAGTTTTTGAAAAATTCACTATAGAAAAGGCAATCCCTGGCGCAATTAAAATTTGCGACAGTAAAAAATTATTTTTTGAAAAATTTACTGTAGAAAAGGCAATGACTGGCGTAATTAAAATTAGCGACAGTAGAAAATTATTTTTTGAAAAATTTACTATAGAAAAGGCAATCCCCTGCGTAATTAAAATTTGCGACAGTATTAAATTAAATTTTGAAAAATTTACTATAGAAAAGGCAATCCGTGGCGTACTTAAAATTTGCGACAGTAAAAAATTAATTTGTGAATAATTTACTATAGAAAAGGCAATCCCCGGCGTAATTAAAATTTGCGACAGTAAAAAACTAATTTGTGAACAATTTACTATAGAAAAGGCAATCCCTGGCGTATTTAAAATTTGCGACAGTAAAAAATTAATTTTTGAACAATTTACTATATAAAAGGCAATCCCTGGCATATTTAAAATTTGCGACAGTAAAAAATTAATTTGTGAATAATTTACTATAGAAAAGGCAATCCCTGGCGCAATTAAAATTTGCGACAGTAAAAAATTATTTTTTGAAAAATTTACTATAGAAAAGGCAATCCCTGGCGTATTTAAAATTTGCGACAGTAAAAAATTATTTTTTGAAAAATTTACTGTAGAAAAGGCAATCCTTGGCGCAATTAAAATTTCCGACAGTAAAAAATTATTTTTTGAAAAATTTACTATAGAAAAGGCAATCCCTGGCGCAATAAAAATTTGCGACAGTAGAAAATTAGTTTTTGCAAAATTTACTATAGAAAAGGCAATCCCTGGCGTATTTAAAATTTGCGACAGTAAAAAATTAATTTGTGAAAAATTTACTATAGAAAAGGCAATCCTTGGCGTATTTAAAATTTGCGACAGTAAAAAATTAATTTTTGAACAATTTACTATAGAAAAGGCAATCCCTGGCATATTTAAAATTTGCGACAGTAAAAAATTAATTTGTGAATAATTTACTATAGAAAAGACAATCCCTGGCGCAATTAAAATTGGCGACAGTAAAAAATTATTTTTTGAAAAATTTACTATAGAAAAGGCAATCCTGGCGTATTTAAAATTTGCGACAGTAAAAAATTATTTTTTGAAAAATTTACTGTAGAAAAGGCAATCCCTGGCACAATTAAAATTTCCGACAGTAAAAAATTATTTTTTGAAAAATTTACTATAGAAAGGCAATCCCTGGCGCAATTAAAATTTGCGACAGTAAAAAATTTTTTTTTGAATAATTTACTGTAGAAAAGGCAATCCCTGGCGCAATTAAAATTTGCGACAGTAAAAAATTATTTTTTGAAAAATTTACTATAGAAAAGGCAATCCCTGGCGTAATTAAAATTTGCGACAGTAAAAAATTACTTTTTGAATAATTTACTATAGAAAATGCAATCCCTGGCGGATTTAAAATTTGCGGCAGTAAAAAATTATTTTTTGAAAAATTTACTATAGAAAAGGCAATCCCTGGCGTATTTAAAATTTTCGACAGTAAAAAATTAATTTTTGAAAAATTTACTATAGAAAAAGTAATCCCTGGCGCAATTAAAATTTGCGACAGTAAAAAATTATTTTTGTAATACTTTACTATAGAAAAGGCAATCCCTGCCGTATTTAAAATTTGCGACAGTAAAAAATTATTTTTTGAAAAATTTACTGTAGAAAAGGCAATCCCTGGCGCAATTAAAATTTGCAACAGTAAAAATTATTTGTTGAAAAATTTACTATAGAAAAGGCAATCCCTGGCGTATTTAAAATTTGGGACATTATAAAATTAAATTTTGAAAAATTTACTATAGAAAAGGCAATCCCTGGCGCAATTAAAATTTGCGACAGTAAAAAATTATTTTTTGCAAAATTTACTATAGAAAAGGCAATCGCTGGCGTATTTAAAATTTGCGACAGTAAAAAATTATTTTTTTAATAATTTACTATAGAAAAGGCAATCCCTGGCGCAATTAAAATTTGCAACAGTAAAAATTATTTGTTGAAAAATTTAGCTATAGAAAAGGCAATCCCTGGTGTATTTAAAATTTGGGACATTATAAAATTAAATTTTGAAAAATTTACTATAGAAAAGGCAATCCCTGGCGCAATTAAAATTTGCGACAGTAAAAAATTATTTTTTGCAAAATTTACTATAGAAATGGCAATCCCTGGCGCAATTAAAATTTGCGACAGTAGAAAATTATTTTTTGAAAAATTTACTATAGAAAAGGCAATCCCTGGCGTAATTAAAATTTGCGACAGTAAAAAATTATTTTTTTTGCAAAATTTACTATAGAAAAGGCAATCACTGGCGTATTTAAAATTTGCGACAGTATAAAATTATTTTTTGTAAAATTTACTTTAGTAATCCCTGGCGCAATTAAAACTTGAGACAGTAAAAAATTATTTTTTGTAAAATTTACTGTACAAAAGGCAATCCCTGGGCAATTAAAATTTGCAACAGTAAAAAATTATTTTTTGAAAAATTTACGATAGAAAAGGCAATCCTTGGCGCAATTAAAATTTGTAACGGGTTTTCCTTGTGAGCCCTTGTTAGGGGTTCCGGGTGGTCGTGAGTTACGCCAGGGTCAATAAATAACAAGGCCCATTTACATAAACAAATAATCAAAATATATTCTGCCTTAACATATACCCTAATATAAAATTTAAATGTGTGTTACTTATTCTAATCATTTCTACAAATATATATATTTATAGGAACAGTATACTTGTTCACAAATTTCTCTGTATCTGTCCTTTATTTGATTACAATGGTATTTTAAAGAATGCATGCAAGTCGAAACCATTTCCTAACCAATACTATAGTACTTTCTACGGTTCTACCTTACGGGAAAGAACGGGACAGAAACACTCACAGAAATACATCACGAGAGTGTACGGAACGGACTACACCTACAGAAATACATCACGAAGGTGTTCGGAGGAGGGAACAGTAAATACTCACAGACATACATCACGAGAGTGTGCGGAAAGGAATATAAGTCACTCACAGAAATACATCACGAGAGTGACATGAAAGGAAACACTCACAGAAATACATCACGAGAGTGTACGTAACGGAATACACCTACAGAAATACATCACGAAGGTGTTCGGAGGAGGGAACAGTAAACACTCACAGAAATACATCACGAGAGTGTGCGGAAAGGAATACAAGTCACTCACAGAAATACATCACGAGAGCGACAGGAAAGGAAACACTCACATAAATACATCACGAGAGTGCACGGAACGGAATACACCTACAGAAATACATCACGAAGGTGTTCGGGGGAAAGAATAGTAAACACTCACAGAAATACATCACGATAGTGTGCGGAAAGGAATACAAGTCACTCACAGAAATACATCACGAGAGTGACAGGAAAGGAAACACTCACAGAAATACATCACGAGAGTGCACGGAACGGAATACACCTACAGAAATACATCACGAAGGTTTTCGGAGGAAGGAACAGTAAACACTCACAGAAATACATCACGAGAGTGTGTGCGGAAAGGAAAGGAATGGAGCGGGCTACAGCCAATGAGCCGGTGTTCAACAAGAAAGAAGTCCCCAGAAATACATCACGGGAGCTCCCATCTTGTCGGCAGCCAGCCACCAACTGAACTCTCGAATGAATGGTGTGCATGCATTAATACTTTTCTGACGGCAGATGCTAGAACATTTCGGTAATTTCTACTTTGCATTAGAGTAGGGATAGAAATGAGAAGATTACTGTCGGTTACGAAATTATGAGTAACTAATCTCAACTACAGTGGGATCTAAAATTATACTTTTATGTTACTTTGGTCAAGAAAAGATGTAACTTGGAAATGGTTCGTTACAAATTTGCGACAGTAAAAAATAATTTTTTGAAAAATTTACTATAGAAAAGGCAATCCCTAACGCAATTAAAATTTGCGATAGTTAAAAATTATTTTTTGAATAATTTACTATAGAAAAGGCAATCTCTGGCGGATTTAGAATTTGCGACAGTAAAAAATTAATTTTTGAAAAATTTACTATAGAAAAGGCAATACCTGGCGTAATTACAATTTGCGACAGTATAAAATAATTTTTTGTAAAATTTACTTTAGAAAAGGCAATCCCTGGCGCAATTAAAAGTTGCGACAGTAGAAAATTATTTTTTGAAAAATTTACTGTAGAAAAGGCAATCCCTGGCGTAATTAAAATTTGCGACAGTAGAAAATTATTTTTTGAAAAATTTACTATAGAAAAGGCAATCCCTGGCGTAATTAAAATTTGCGACAGTAAAAAATTAATTTTTGAATAATTTCCTATAGAAAAGGCAATCCCTGGCGCAATTAAAATTTGCGACAGTAAAAAATTAATTTTTGAAAAATTTACTGTAGAAAAGGCAATCCCTGGCGCAATTAAAATTTGCGACAGTAAAAAATTATTTTTTGAATAATTTACTATAGAAAAGGCAATACCTGGCGCAATTAAAATTTGCGACAGTAAAAAATTATTTTTTGAATAATTTACTATAGAAAAGGCAATCCTTGGCGGATTTAAAATTTGCGACAGTAAAAAATTATTTTTTGAAAAATTTACTGTAGAAAAGGCAATCCCTGGCGCAATTAAAATTTGCGACAGTAGAAAATTATTTTTTGAAAAATTTTCTATAGAAAAGGCAAACCCTGGCGTAATTAAAATTTGCGACAGTAAAAAATTATTTTTTGAAATATTTACTATAAAAAAGGCAATCCCTGGCGTAAAAAATTATTTTTTGAAAAATTTACTGTAGAAAAGGCAATCCCTGGCGCAATTAAAATTTGCGACAGTAAAAAATTATTAGAAAAGGCAATCCCTGGCGTATTTAAAATTTGAGACAGTAAAAAATTATTTTTTGAAAAATTTACTGTAGAAAAGGCAATCCCTGGCGCAATTAAAATTTGCGACAGTAAAAAATTATTTTTTGAATAATTTACTATAGAAAAGGCAATCCCTGGCGCAATTAAAATTTGCGACAGTAAAAAATTATTTTCTGAATAATTTACTATAGAAAAGGCAATCCGTGGCGGATTTAAAATTTGCGACAGTAAAAAATTATTTTTTGAAAAATTTACTGTAGAAAAGGCAATCCCTGGCGCAATTAAAATTTGTGACAGTAGAAAATTATTTTTTGAAAAATATACTATAGAAAAGGCAAACCCTGGCGTAATTAAAATTTGCGAAAGTAAAAAATTAATTTTTGAAAAATTTACTATAGAAAAGGCAATCCCTGGCGCAATTAAAATTTGCGACAGTAAAAAATTATTTTTTGAATAATTTACTATAGAAAAGGCAATCCCTGGCGCAATTAAAATTTGCGACAGTAAAAAATTAATTTTTGAAAAATTTACTATAGAAAAGGCAGTCCCTGGCGCATTTAAAATTTGCGACAGTAAAAAATTATTTCTTGCAAAATTTACTATAGAAAAGGCAATCCCTGGCGTAATTAAAATTTGCGACAGTAAAAAATTAGTTTTTGAAAAAAATTACTGTAGAAAAGGCAATCCCTGGCGCAATTAAAATTTGCGACAGTCGAAAATTATATTTTGAAAAATTTACTATAGAAAAGGCAATCCCTGGCGTATTTAAAATTTGCGACAGTAAAAAATTAGTTTTTGAATAATTTACTATAGAAAAGGCAATCCCTGGCGTAATTAAAATTTGCGACAATAAAAATTATTTTTTGAAAAATTTACTATAGAAAAGGCAATCCCTGGCGCAATTAAAATTTCCGACAGTAAAAAATTATTTTTTTAATAATTTACTATAGAAAAGGCAATCCTTGGCGCAATTAAAATTTGCGACAGTAAAAAATTAATTTTTGAAAAATTTACTATAGAAAAGGCAATCCCTGGCGCAATTAAAATTTGCGACAGTAAAAAATTATTTTTTGAAAAATTTACTATAGAAAGGGCAATCCCTGGGGTATTTAAAATTTGCGACAGTAAAAAAATAATTTTTGAAAAATTTACTATAGAAAAGGCAATCCCTGGCGTATTTAAAATTTGCGACAGTAAAAAATTATTTTTTGAAAAATTTACTATAGAAAAGGCAATCCCTGGCGCAATTAAAATTTGCGACAGTAAAAAATTATTTTTTGCAAAATTTACTATAGAAGAGGCAATCCCTGGCGTATTTAAAATTTGCGACAGTATAAAATTAATTTTTGAAAAATTTACTATAGAAAAGGCAATCCCTGGCGTATTTAAAATTTGCGACAGTAAAAAATTAATTTGTGAAAAATTTACTATAGAAAAGGCAATCCCTGGCGTAATTAAAATTTGCGACAGTAAAAAATTAATTTGTGAATAATTTATTATAGAAAAAGCGATCCCTGGCGTATTTAAAATTTGCGACAGGAAAAAATTAATTTTTGAAAAATTTACTATAGAAAAGGCAATCCCTGGCGCAATTAAAATTTGCGACAGTAAAAAATTATTTTTTGAAAAATTTACTATAGAAAAGGCAATCCCTGGGGTATTTAAAATTTGCGACAGTAAAAAATTATTTTTTGCAAAATTTACTATAGAAGAGGCAATCCCTGGCGTATTTAAAATTTGCGACAGTATAAAATTAATTTTTGAAAAATTTACTATAGAAAAGGCAATCCCTGGCGCAATTAAAATTTGCGACAGTAAAAAATTATTTTTTGCAAAATATACTATAGAAAAGGCAATCCCTGGCGCAATTAAAATTTGCGACAGTAGAAAATTATTTTTTGAAAAATTTACTATAGAAAAGGCAATCCCTGGCGTAATTAAAATTTGCGACAGTAAAAAATTATTTTTTTGCAAAATTTACTATAGAAAAGGCAATCACTGGCGTATTTAAAATTTGCGACAGTAAAAAATTAATTTTTGAAAAATTTACTATAGAAAAGGCAATCCCTGGCGTATTTAAAATTTGCGACAGTATAAAATTAATTTTTGAAAAATTTACTATAGAAAAGGCGATCACTGGCGCAATTAAAATTTGCGACAGTAAAAAATTATTTTTTGCAAAATATACTATAGAAAAGGCAATCCCTGGCGCAATTAAAATTTGCGACAGTAGAAAATTATTTTTTGAAAAATTTACTATAGAAAAGGCAATCCCTGGCGTAATTAAAATTTGCGACAGTAAAAAATTATTTTTTTGCAAAATTTACTATAGAATAGGCAATCACTGGCGTATTTAAAATTTGCGACAGTAAAAAATTAATTTTTGAAAAATTTACTATAGAAAAGGCAATCCCTGGCGTATTTAAAATTTGCGACAGTAAAAAATTATTTTTTGAAAAATTTACTATAGAAAAGGCAATCCCTGGCGTAATTAAAATTTGCGACAGTAAAAAATCAGTTTTTGAATAATTTACTATAGAAAAGGTGGCGTATTTAAAATTTGCGACAGTAAAAAATTATTTTTTGCAAAATTTACTATAGAAAAGGCAATCCCTGGCGCAATTAAAATTTGCGACAGTAGAAAAATATTTTTTGATAAATTTACTATAGAAAAGGCAATCCCTGGCGTAATTAAAATTTGCGAAAGTAAAAAATTAATTTTGAAAAATTTACTATAGAAAAGGCAATCCCTGGCGCAATTAAAATTTGCGACAGTAAAAAATTATTTTTTGAATAATTTACTATAGAAAAGGCAATCCCTGGCGCAATTAAAATTTGCGACAGTAAAAAATTAATTTTTGAAAAATTTACTATAGAAAAGGCAATCCCTGGCGCAATTAAAATTTGCGACAGTAAAAATTATTTCCTGCAAAATTTACTATATAAAAGGCAATCCCTGGCGTAATTAAAATTTGTGACGGTAGAAAATTATTTTTTGAAAAATTTACTATAGAAAAGGCAAACCCTGGCGTAATTAAAATTTGCGAAAGTAAAAAATTAATTTTTGAAAAATTTACTATAGAAAAGGCAATCCCTGGCGCAATTAAAATTTGCGACAGTAAAAAATTATTTTTTGAATAATTTACTATAGAAAAGGCAATCCCTGGCGCAATTAAATTTGCGACAGTAAAAAATTAATTTTTGAAAAATTTACTATAGAAAAGGCAGTCCCTGGCGCAATTAAAATTTGCGACAGTAAAAAATTATTTCTTGCAAAATTTACTATAGAAAAGGCAATCCCTGGCGTAATTAAAATTTGCGACAGTATAAAATTAATTTTTGAAAAATTTACTATAGAAAAGGCAGTCCCTGGCGTATTTAAAATTTGCGACAGTAAAAAATTATTTTTTGAAAAATTTACTGTAGAAAAGGCAATCCCTGGCGCAATTAAAATTTGTGACAGTAGAAAATTATTTTTTGAAAAATTTACTATAGAAAAGGCAAACCCTGGCGTAATTAAAATTTGCGAAAGTAAAAAATTAATTTTTGAAAAATTTACTATAGAAAAGGCAATCCCTGGCGCAATTAAAATTTGCGACAGTAAAACATTATTTTTTGAATAATTTACTATAGAAAAGGCAATCCCTGGCGCAATTAAAATTTGCGACAGTAAAAAATTAATTTTTGAAAAATTTACTATAGAAAAGGCAGTCCCTGGCGCAATTAAAATTTGCGACAGTAAAAAATTATTTCTTGCAAAATTTACTATAGAAAAGGCAATCCCTGGCGTAATTAAAATTTGCGACAGTAAAAAATTAATTTTTGAAAAAAATTACTGTAGAAAAGGCAATCCCTGGCGCAATTAAAATTTGCGACAGTCGAAAATTATTTTTTGAAAAATTTACTATAGAAAAGGCAATCCCTGGCGTATTTAAAATTTGCGACAGTAAAAAATTAGTTTTTGAATAATTTACTATAGAAAAGGCAATCCCTGGCGTAATTAAAATTTGCGACAGTAAAAAATTATTTTTTGAAAAATTTACTATAGAAAAGGCAATCCCTGGCGCAATTAAAATTTCCGACAGTAAAAAATTATTTTTTTAATAATTTACTATAGAAAAGGCAATCCTTGGCGCAATTAAAATTTGCGACAGTAAAAAATTAATTTTTGAAAAATTTACTATAGAAAAGGCAATCCCTGGCGCAATTAAAATTTGCGACAGTAAAAAATTATTTTTTGAAAAATTTACTATAGAAAAGGCAATCCCTGGGGTATTTAAAATTTGCGACAGTAAAAAAATAATTTTTGAAAAATTTACTATAGAAAAGGCAATCCCTGGCGTATTTAAAATTTGCGACAGTAAAAAATTAATTTTTGAAAAATTTACTATAGAAAAGGCAATCCCTGGCGCAATTAAAATTTGCGACAGTAAAAAATTAATTTTTGAAAAATTTACTATAGAAAAGGCAATCCCTGGCGCAATTAAAATTTGCGACAGTAAAAAATTATTTTTTGAAAAATTTACTATAGAAAAGGCAATCCCTGGGGTATTTAAAATTTGCGACAGTAAAAAAATAATTTTTGAAAAATTTACTATAGAAAAGGCAATCCCTGGCGTATTTAAAATTTGCGACAGTAAAAAATTATTTTTTTGAAAAATTTACTATAGAAAAGGCAATCCCTGGCGCAATTAAAATTTGCGACAGTAAAAAATTATTTTTTGCAAAATTTACTATAGAAGAGGTAATCCCTGGCGTATTTAAAATTTGCGACAGTATAAAATTAATTTTTGAAAAATTTACTATAGAAGAGGCAATCCCTGGCGTATTTAAAATTTGCGACAGTATAAAATTAATTTTTGAAAAATTTACTATAGAAAAGGCAATCCCTGGCGCAATTAAAATTTGCGACAGTAAAAAATTATTTTTTGCAAAATATACTATAGAAAAGGCAATCCCTGGCGCAATTAAAATTTGCGACAGTAGAAAATTATTTATTGAAAAATTTACTATAGAAAAGGCAATTCCTGGCGTAATTAAAATTTGCGACAGTACAAAATTATTTTTATGCAAAATTTACTATAGAAAAGGCAATCACTGGCGTATTTAAAATTTGCGACAGTAAAAAATAAATTTTTGAAAAATTTACTATAGAAAAGGCAATCCCTGGCGTATTTAAAATTTGCGACAGTATAAAATTAATTTTTGAAAAAATTTACTATAGAAAAGGCAATCCCTGGCGCAATTAAAATTTGCGACAGTAAAAAATTATTTTTTGCAAAATATACTATAGAAAAGGCAATCCCTGGCGCAATTAAAATTTGCGACAGTAGAAAATTATTTTTTGAAAAATTTACTATAGAAAAGGCAATCCCTGGCGTAATTAAAATTTGCGACAGTAAAAAATTATTTTTTTGCAAAATTTACTATAGAATAGGCAATCACTGGCGTATTTAAAATTTGCGACAGTAAAAATTAATTTTTGAAAAATTTACTATAGAAAAGGCAATCCCTGGCGTATTTAAAATTTGCGACAGTAAAAAATTATTTTTTGAAAATTTACTATAGAAAGGCAATCCCTGGCGTAATTAAAATTTGCGACAGTAAAAAATTAGTTTTTGAATAATTTACTATAGAAAAGGTGGCGTATTTAAAATTTGCGACAGTAAAAAATTATTTTTTGCAAAATTTACTATAGAAAAGGCAATCCCTGGCGCAATTAAAATTTGCGACAGTAGAAAAATATTTTTTGATAAATTTACTATAGAAAAGGCAATCCCTGGCGTAATTAAAATTTGCGAAAGTAAAAAATTAATTTTTGAAAAATTTACTATAGAAAAGGCAATCCCTGGCGCAATTAAAATTTGCGACAGTAAAAAATTATTTTTTGAATAATTTACTATAGAAAAGGCAATTCCTGGCGCAATTAAAATTTGCGACAGTAAAAAATTAATTTGTGAATAATTTATTATAGAAAAAGCGATCCCTGGCGTATTTAAAATTTGCGACAGTAAAAAATTAATTTGTGAATAATTTATTATAGAAAAAGCGATCCCTGGCGTATTTAAAATTTGCGACAGGAAAAAATTAATTTTTGAAAAATTTACTATAGAAAAGGCAATCCCTGGCGCAATTAAAATTTGCGACAGTAAAAAATTATTTTTTGAAAAATTTACTATAGAAAAGGCAATCCCTGGGGTATTTAAAATTTGCGACAGTAAAAAATTATTTTTTGCAAAATTTACTATAGAAGAGGCAATCCCTGGCGTATTTAAAATTTGCGACAGTATAAAATTAATTTTTGAAAAATTTACTATAGAAAAGGCAATCCCTGGCGCAATTAAAATTTTGCGACAGTAAAAAATTATTTTTTGCAAAATATACTATAGAAAAGGCAATCCCTGGCGCAATTAAAATTTGCGACAGTAGAAAATTATTTATTGAAAAATTTACTATAGAAAAGGCAATTCCTGGCGTAATTAAAATTTGCGACAGTACAAAATTATTTTTATGCAAAATTTACTATAGAAAAGGCAATCACTGGCGTATTTAAAATTTGCGACAGTAAAAAATAAATTTTTGAAAAATTTACTATAGAAAAGGCAATCCCTGGCGTATTTAAAATTTGCGACAGTATAAAATTAATTTTTGAAAAATTTACTATAGAAAAGGCAATCCCTGGCGCAATTAAAATTTGCGACAGTAAAAAATTATTTTTTGCAAAATATACTATAGAAAAGGCAATCCCTGGCGCAATTAAAATTTGCAACAGTAGAAAATTATTTTTTGAAAAATTTACTATAGAAAAGGCAATCCCTGGCGTAATTAAAATTTGCGACAGTAAAAAATTATTTTTTTGCAAAATTTACTATAGAATAGGCAATCACTGGCGTATTTAAAATTTGCGACAGTAAAAATTAATTTTTGAAAAATTTACTATAGAAAAGGCAATCCCTGGCGTATTTAAAATTTGCGACAGTAAAAAATTATTTTTTGAAAAATTTACTATAGAAAAGGCAATCCCTGGCGTAATTAAAATTTGCGACAGTAAAAAATTAGTTTTTGAATAATTTACTATAGAAAAGGTGGCGTATTTAAAATTTGCGACAGTAAAAAATTATTTTTTGCAAAATTTACTATAGAAAAGGCAATCCCTGGCGCAATTAAAATTTGCGACAGTAGAAAAATATTTTTTGATAAATTTACTATAGAAAAGGCAATCCCTGGCGTAATTAAAATTTGCGAAAGTAAAAAATTAATTTTTGAAAAATTTACTATAGAAAAGGCAATCCCTGGCGCAATTAAAATTTGCGACAGTAAAAAATTATTTTTTGAATAATTTACTATAGAAAAGGCAATTCCTGGCGCAATTAAAATTTGCGACAGTAAAAAATTAATTTTTGAAAAATTTACTATAGAAAAGGCAATCCCTGGCGTAATTAAAATTTGCGACAGTAAAAAATTATTTCCTGCAAAATTTACTATAGAAAAGGCAATCCCTGGCGTAATTAAAATTTGCGACAGTAAAAAATTATTTTTTGAAAAATTTACAATAGAAAAGGCAATCCCTGGCGCAATTAAAATTTCCGACAGTAAAAAATTATTTTTTGAATAATTTACTATAGAAAAGGCAATCCTTGGCGCAATTAAAATTTGCGACAGTAAAAAATTAATTTTTGAAAAATTTACTATAGAAAAGGCAATCCCTGGCGCAATTAAAATTTGCGACAGTAAAAAATTATTTTTTGAAAAATTTACTATAGAAAAGCCAATCCCTGGGGTATTTAAAATTTGCGACAGTAAAAAAATAATTTTTGAAAAATTTACTACAGAAAAGGCAATCCCTGGCGTATTTAAAATTTGCGACAGTAAAAAATT
Source organism: Dioctria linearis (assembly GCA_963930735.1). NCBI lineage: Eukaryota > Metazoa > Arthropoda > Insecta > Diptera > Asilidae > Dioctria > Dioctria linearis. The sequence goes on from CAWVNZ010000754.1 coordinate 27,391, forward strand.
AATTTTTGAAAAATTTACTATAGAAAAGGCAATCCCTGGCGCAATTAAAATTTACGACAGTAAAACATTATTTTTTCAAAATTTACTATAGAACAGGCAATCCCTGGCGTATTTAAAATTTGCGACAGTATAAAATTAATTTTTGAAAAATTTACTATAGAAAAGGCAATCCCTGGCGCAATTAAAATTTGCGACATTAAAAAATATTTTTTGAAAAATTTACTATAGAAAAGCAATCCCTGGGGTATTTAAAATTTGCTACAGTAAAAAAATAATTTTTGAAAAATTTACTACAGGAAAGGCAATCCCTGGCGTATTTAAAATTTGCGACAGTAAAAAATTAATTTTTGAAAAATTTACTATAGAAAAGGCAATCCCTGGCGCAATTAAAATTTGCGACAGTAAAAAATTATTTCCTGCAAAATTTACTATAGAAAAGGCAATCCCTGGCGCAATTAAAATTTGCGACAGTAAAAAATTATTTTTTGAAAAATTTACTATAGAAAAGGCAATCCCTGGCGCAATTAAAATTTCCGACAGTAAAAAATTATTTTTTGAATAATTTACTATAGAAAAGGCAATCCTTGGCGCAATTAAAATTTGCGACAGTAAAAAATTAATTTTTGAAAAATTTACTATAGAAAAGGCAATCCCTGGCGCAATTAAAATTTGCGACAGTAAAAAATTATTTTTTGAAAAATTTACTGTAGAAAAGGCAATCCCTGGCGCAATTAAAATTTGCGACAGTAGAAAATTATTTTTTGAAAAATTTACTGTAGAAAAGCCAATCCCTGGCGCAATTAAAATTTGCGACATTAAAAAAATATTTTTTGAAAAATTTACTATAGAAAAGGCAAACCCTGTGGTATTTAAAATTTGCTACAGTAAAAAAAAAATTTTGAAAAATTTACTACAGAAAAGGCAATCCCTGGGGTATTTAAAATTTGCGACAGTAAAAAATTAATTTTTGAAAAATTTACTATAGAAAAGGCAATCCCTGGCGCAATTAAAATTTGCGACAGTAAAAAATTATTTCCTGCAAAATTTACTATAGAAGAGGCAATCCCTGGCGCAATTAAAATTTGCGACAGTAAAAAATTATATTTTGAATAATTTACTATAGAAAAGGCAATCCTTTGCGCAATTAAAATTTGCGACAGTAAAAAATTAATTTTTGAAAAATTTACTATAGAAAAGGCAGTCCCTGGCGCAATTAAAATTTCCGACAGTAAAAAATTATATTTTGAATAATTTACTATAGAAAAGGCAATCCTTGGCGCAATTAAAATTTGCGACAGTAAAAAATTAATTTTTGAAAAATTTACTATAGAAAAGGCAATCCCTGGCGCAATTATAATTCGCGACAGTAAAAAATTATTTCCTGCAAAATTTACTATAGAAAAGGCAATCCCTGGCGTAATTAAAATTTGCGACAGTAAAAAATTATTTTTTGAAAAATTTACTATAGAAAAGGCAATCCCTGGCGCAATTAAAATTTCCGACAGTAAAAAATTATATATTGAATAATTTACTATAGAAAAGGCAATCCTTGGCGCAATTAAAATTTGCGACAGTAAAAAATTAATTTTTGAAAAATTTACTATAGAAAAGGCAATCCCTGGCGCAATTAAAATTTGCGACAGTATAAAATTATTTTTTGAAAAATTTACTATAGAAAAGGCAATCCCTGGGGTATTTAAAATTTGCTACAGTAAAAAAATAATTTTTGAAAAATTTACTACAGAAAAGGCAATCCCTGGCGTATTTAAAATTTGCGACAGTAAAAAATTAATTTTTGAAAAATTTACTATAGAAAAGGCAATCCCTGGCGCAATTAAAATTTGCGACAGTAAAAAATTATTTTTTCAAAATTTACTATAGAAGAGGCAATCCCTGGCGTATTTAAAATTTGCGACAGTATAAAATTAATTTTTGAAAAATTTACTATAGAAAAGGCAATCCCTGGCGTATTTAAAATTTGCGACAGTAAAAAATTAATTTGTGAAAAATTTACTATAGAAAAGGCAATACCTGGCGTAATTAAAATTTGCGACAGTAAAAAATTAATTTGTGAATAATTTACTATAGAAAAGGCAATCCCTGGCGTATTTAAAATTTGCGACAGGAAAAAATTAATTTTTGAAAAATTTACTATAGAAAAGGCAATCCCTGGCGTATTTAAAATTTGCGACAGTATAAAATTAAATTTTGAAAAATTTACTATAGAAAAGGCAAATCCTGGCGCAATTAAAATTTGCGACAGTAAAATATTATTTTTTGCAAAATTTACTATAGAAAAGGCAATCCCTGGCGCAATTAAAATTTGCTACAATAAAAAATTATTTTTTGCGAAATTTACTATAGAAAAGGCAATCCCTGGCGTATTTAAAATTTGCGACAGTATAAAATTAAATTTTGAAAAATTTACTATAGAAAAGGCAATCCCTGGCGTATTTAAAATTTGCGACAGTAAAAAATTAATTTTTGAAAAATTTACTATAGAAAAGGCAATCCCTGGCGCAATTAAAATTTGCGACAGTAAAAAATTATTTTTTGCAAAATTTACTATAGAAGAGGCAATCCCTGGCGTATTTAAAATTTGCGACAGTATAAAATTAATTTTTGAAAAATTTACTATAGAAAAGGCAATCCCTGGCGTATTTTAAATTTGCGACAGTAAAAGATTAATTTTTGAAAAATTTACTATGAAAAGGCAATCCCTGGCGCAATTAAAATTTGCGGCAGTAAAAAATTATTTTTTGCAAAATTTACTATAGAAGAGGCAATCCCTGGAGTATTTAAAATTGCGACAGTATAAAATTAATTTTTGAAAATTTACGATAGAAAAGGCAATCCCTGGCGTATTTAAAATTTTCGACAGTAAAAAATTAATTTGTGAAAAATTTACTATAGAAAAGGCAATCCCTGGCGTAATTAAAATTTGCGACAGTAAAAAATTAATTTTTGAAAAATTTACTATAGAAAAGGCAATCCCTGGCGCAGTTAAAATTTGCGACAGTAAAAAATTATTTTTGCAAAATTTACTATAGAAGAGGCAATCCCTGGCGTATTTAAAATTTGCGACAGTATAAAATTAATTTTTGAAAAATTTACTATAGAAAAGGCAATCCCTGGCGCAATTAAAATTTGCGACAGTAAAAAATTATTTTTTGCAAAATTTACTATAGAAAAGACAATTCCTGGCGTAATTAAAATTTGCGACAGTAAAAAATTATTTTTTCAAAATTTACTATAGAAGAGGCAATCCCTGGCGTATTTAAAATTTGCGACAGTATAAAATTAATTTTTGAAAAATTTACTATAGAAAAGGCAATCCCTGGCGTATTTAAAATTTGCGACAGTAAAAAATTAATTTTTGAAAAATTTACTATAGAAAAGGCAATCCCTGGCGCAATTAAAATTTGCGACAGTAAAAAATTATTTCCTGCAAAATTTACTATAGAAAAGGCAATCCCTGGCGTAATTAAAATTTGCGACAGTAAAAAATTATTTTTTGAAAAATTTACTATAGAAAAGGCAATCCCTGGGGCAATTAAAATTTCTGACAGTAAAAAATTATATTTTGAATAATTTACTATAGAAAAGGCATTCCTTGGCGCAATTAAAATTTGCGACAGTAAAAAATTAATTTTGAAAAATTTACTATAGAAAAGGCAATCCCTGGCGCAATTAAAATTTGCGACAGTAAAAAATTATTTTTTGAAAAATTTACTATAGAAAAGTCAATCCCTGGGGTATTTAAAATTTGCTACAGTAAAAAAATAATTTTTGAAAAATTTACTACAGAAAAGGCAATCCCTGGCGTATTTAAAATTTGCGACAGTAAAAAATTAATTTTTGAAAAATTTACTATAGAAAAGGCAATCCCTGGCGCAATTAAAATTTGCGACAGTAAAAAATTATTTTTTCAAAATTTACTATAGAAGAGGCAATCCCTGGCGTATTTAAAATTTGCGACAGTATAAAATTAATTTTTGAAAAATTTACTATAGAAAAGGCAATCCCTGGCGTATTTAAAATTTGCGACAGTAAAAAATTAATTTGTGAAAAATTTACTATAGAAAAGGCAATCCCTGGCGTAATTAAAATTTGCGACAGTAAAAAATTAATTTGTGAATAATTTACTAAAGAAAAGGCAATCCCTGGCGTATTTAAAATTTGCGACAGGAAAAAATTAATTTTTGAAAAATTTACTATAGAAAAGGCAATCCCTGGCGTATTTAAATTTTGCGACAGTATAAAATTAAATTTTGAAAAATTTACTATAGAAAAGGCAAACCCTGGCGCAATTAAAATTTGCGACAAAAAAAAATTATTTTTTGCAAAATTTACTATAGAAAAGGCAATCCCTGGCGCAATTAAAATTTGCTACAATAAAAAATAATTTTTTGCGAAATTTACTATAGAAAAGGCAATCCCTGACGTATTTAAAATTTGCGACAGTATAAAATTAAATTTTGAAAAATTTACTATAGAAAAGGCAATCCCTGGCGTATTTAAAATTTGCGACAGTAAAAAATTAATTTTTGAAAATTTTACTATAGAAAAGGCAATCCCTGACGCAGTTAAAATTTGCGACAGTAAAAAATTATTTTTCAAAATTTACTATACAAAAGGCAATCCCTGGCGTAATTAAAATTTGCGACAGTAAAAAATTAATTTGTGAATAATTTACTATAGAAAAGGCAATCCCTGGGGTAATTAAAATTTGCGACAGTAAAAAATTATTTTTTGAAAAATTTACTATAGAAAAGGCAATCCCTGGCGAAATTAAAATTTGCGACAGTAAAAAATTATTTTTTGAAAAATTTACTATAGAAAAGGCAATCCCTGGCGCAATTAAAATTTGCGACAGTAAAAAATTATTTCCTGCAAAATTTACTATAGAAAAGGCAATCCCTGGCGTAATTAAAATTTGCGACAGTAAAAAATTATTTTTGAAAAATTTACTATAGAAAAGGCAATCCCTGGCGCAATTAAAATTTCCGACAGTAAAAAATTATTTTTTGAATAATTTACTATAGAAAAGGCAATCCTTGGCGCAATTAAAATTTGCGACAGTAAAAAATTAATTTTGAAAAATTTACTATAGAAAAGGCAATCCCTGGCGCAATTAAAATTTGCGACAGTAAAAAATTATTTTTTGAAAAATTTACTGTAGAAAGGCAATCCCTGGCGCAATTAAAATTTGCGACAGTAGAAAATTATTTTTTGAAAAATTTACTGTAGAAAAGGCAATCCCTGGCGCAATTAAAATTTGCGACATTCAAAAAATATTTTTTGAAAAATTTACTATAGAAAAGGCAATCCCTGGGGTATTTAAATTTTGCTACAGTAAAAAAATAATTTTTGAAAAATTTACTACAGAAAAGGCAATCCCTGGCGTATTTAAAATTTGCGACAGCAAAAAAATTAATTTTTGAAAAATTTACTATAGAAAAGGCAATCCCTGGCGCAATTAAAATTTGCGACAGTAAAAAATTATTTCCTGCAAAATTTACTATAGAAAAGGCAATCCCTGGCGCAATTAAAATTTGCGACAGTAAAAAATTATATTTTGAATAATTTACTATAGAAAAGGCAATCCTTTGCGCAATTAAAATTTGCGACAGTAAAAAATTAATTTTTGAAAAATTTACTATAGAAAAGGCAATCCCTGGCGCAATTAAAATTTCCGACAGTAAAAAATTATATTTTGAATAATTTACTATAGAGAAGGCAATCCTTGGCGCAATTAAAATTTGCGACAGTAAAAAATTAATTTTTGAAAAATTTACTATAGAAAAGGCAATCCCTGGCGCAATTAAAATTCGCGACAGTAAAAAATTATTTCCTGCGAAATTTACTATAGAAAAGGCAATCCCTGGCGTATTTAAAATTTGCGACAGTATAAAATTAATTTTTGAAAAATTTACTATAGAAAAGGCAATCCCTGCCGTATTTAAAATTTGCGACAGTAAAAAATTAATTTGTGAAAAATTTACTATACAAAAGGCAATCCCTGGCGTAATTAAAATTTGCGACAGTAAAAAATTAATTTGTGAATAATTTACTATAGAAAAGGCAATCCCTGGCGTAATTAAAATTTGCGACAGTAAAAAATTATTTTTTGAAAAATTTACTATAGAAAAGGCAATCCCTGGCGCAATTAAAATTTGCGACAGTAAAAAATTATCTCCTGCAAAATTTACTATAGAAAAGGCAATCCCTGGCGTAATTAAAATTTGCGACAGTAAAAAATTATTTTTTGAAAAATTTACTATAGAAAAGGCAATCCCTGGCGCAATTAAAATTTCCGACAGTAAAAAATTATTTTTTGAATAATTTACTATAGAAAAGGCAATCCTTGGCGCAATTAAAATTTGCGACAGTAAAAAATTAATTTGTGAAAAATTTACTATACAAAAGGCAATCCCTGGCGTAATTAAAATTTGCGACAGTAAAAAATTAATTTGTGAATAATTTACTATAGAAAAGGCAATCCCTGGCGTAATTAAAATTTGCGACAGTAAAAAATTAATTTTTGAAAAATTTACTATACAAAAGGCAATCCCTGGCGTAATTAAAATTTGCGACAGTAAAAAATTATTTTTTGAATAATTTACTGTAGAAAAGGCAATACAGTAAAAAATTAATTTGTGAATAATTTACTATAGAAAAGGCAATCCCTGGCGCAATTAAAATTTGCGACAGTATAAAATTATTTTTTGTAAAATTTACTGTAGAAAAGGCAATCCCTGGCGTAATTAAAATTTGCGACAGTAAAAAATTAATTTTTGAAAAATTTACTGTAGAAAAGGCAATCCCTGGCGGATTTAAAATTTGCGACAGTAAAAAATTAATTTTTGAATAATTTACTATAGAAAAGGCAATCCCTGGCGTAATTAAAATTTGCGACAGTATAAAATTAATGTTTGAAAAATTTACTATAGAAATGGCAATCATTCCTGGCGCAATTAAAACTTCCGACAGTATAAAATTAAATTTTGAAAAATTTACTATAGAAAAGGCAATCCCTGTCGTAATTAAAATTTGCGACAGTAAAAAATTAGTTTTTGCAAAATTTACTATAGAAAAGGCAATCCCTGGCGTATTTAAATTTGCGACAGTAGAAAATTATTTTTTGAAAAATTTACTATAGAAAAGGCAATCCCTGGCGCAATTAAAATTTGCGACAGTAAAAAATTATTTTTTGAAAAATTTACTGTAGAAAAGGCAATCCCTCGCGCAATTAAAATTTGCGACAGTAAAAAATTATTTTTTTGAATAATTTACTATAGAAAATGCAATCCCTGGCGCAATTAAAATTTGCGACAGTAAAAATTTAGTTTTTGAATAATTTACTATAGAAAATTCAATCCCTGCCGCAATTAAAATTTGCGACAGTAAAAAATTAATTTGTGAATAATTTACTATAGAAAAGGCAATCCCTGGCGCAATTAAAATTTGCGACAGTAGAAAATTATTTTTTTTAAAAATTTACTGTAGAAAAGGCAATCCCTGACGCAATTAAAATTTGCGACAGTAGAAAATTATTTTTTGAAAAATTTACTGTAGAAAAGGCAATCCCTGGCGCAATTAAAATTTTACTATAGAAATGGCAATCATCCCTGGCGTAATTAAAATTTGCGACAGTAGAAAATTATTATTTGAAAAATTTACTATAGAAAAGGCAATCCCCGGCGTAATTAAAATTTGCGACAGTATTAAATTAAATTTTTAAAAATTTACTATAGAAAAGGCAATCACTGGCGTAATTAAAATTTGCGACAGTAAAAAATTAATTTGTGAATAATTTACTATAGAAAAAGCAATCCCTGGCGTAATTAAAATTTGCGACAGTAAAAAATTAATTTGTGAATAATTTACTATAGAAAAGGCAATCCCTGGCGCAATTAAAATTTGCGACAGTAAAAAATTATTTTTTGCAAAATTTACTATAGAAAAGGCAATCCCTGGCGCAATTAAAATTTGCGACAGTAGAAAATTATTTTTTGCAAAATTTACTATAGAATAGGCAATCCTTGGCGTATTTAAAATTTGCGACAGTATAAAATTAAGTTTTGAAAAATTTACTATAGAAAAGGCAATCCCTGGCGTATTTAAAATTTGCGACAGTAAAAAATTATTTTTTGAAAAATTTACTGTAGAAAAGGCAGTCCCTTGCGCAATTAAAATTTTCGACAGTAAAAAATTATTTTTTGAAAAATTTACTATAGAAAAGGTAATCCCTTGCGCAATTACAATTTGCGACAGTAACAAATTATTTTTTTGCAAAATTTACTATAGAAAAGGCAATCCCTGGCGTATTTAAAATTTGCGACAGTAAAAAATTAATTTTGAAAAATTTACTATACAAAAGGCAATCCCTGGCGTAATTAAAATTTGCGACAGTAAAAAATTATTTTTTGAAAAATTTACTGTAGAAAAGGCAATACCTGGCGCAATTAAAATTAGCGACTGTAGAAAATTATTTTTTGAAAAATTTACTATAGAAAAGGCAATCCCTGGCGTAATTAAAATTTGCGACAGTAAAAAATTAATTTTTGGAAAATTTACCTTAGAAAAGGCAATCCCTGGCGCAATTAAAATTTGCGACAGTAAAAAAATTTTTTTTGAAAAATTTACTGTAGAAAAGGCAATCCCTGGCGCAATTAAAATTTGCGACAGTAGAAAATTATTTTTTGCAAAATTTACTGTAGAAAAGGCAATCCCTGACGCAATTAAAATTTGCGACAGTAGAAAATTATTTTTTGAAAAATTTACTGTAGAAAAGGCAATCCCTGGCGCAATTAAAATCTGCGACAGTAAAAAATTAATTTTTGAAAAATTTACTATAGAAAAGGCAATGCCTGGCGCAATTAAAATTTGCGACAGTAAAAAATTATTATTTGAAAAATTTACTATAGAAAAGGCAATCCCTGGCGTAATTAAAATTTGCGACAGTAGAAAATTATTTTTTGCAAAATTTACTATAGAAAAGGCAATCCCTGGCGTATTTAAATTTGCGACAGTAGAAAATTATTTTTTGAAAAATTTACTATAGAAAAGGCAATCCCTGGCGCAATTAAAATTTGCGACAGTAAAAAATTATTTTTTGAAAAATTTACTGTAGAAAAGCCAATCCCTCGCGCAATTAAAATTTGCGACAGTAAAAAATTATTTTTTTGAATAATTTACTATAGAAAATGCAATCCCTGGCGCAATTAAAATTTGCGACAGTAAAAATTTAGTTTTTGAATAATTTACTATAGAAAATTCAATCCCTGCCGCAATTAAAATTTGCGACAGTAAAAAATTAATTTGTGAATAATTTACTATAGAAAAGGCAATCCCAGGCGCAATTAAAATTTGCGACAGTATAAAATTATTTTTTGTAAAATTTACTGTAGAAAAGGCAATCCCTGGCGTAATTAAAATTTGCGACAGTAAAAAATTAATTTTTGAAAAATTTACTGTAGAAAAGGCAATCCCTGGCGGATTTAAAATTTGCGACAGTAAAAAATTAATTTTTGAATAATTTACTATAGAAATGGCAATCCCTGGCGTAATTAAAATTTGCGACAGTAAAAAATTATTTTTTGAAAAATTTACTAATGAAAAGGCAATCCCTGTCGTATTTAAAATTTTGCGACAGTAAAAAATTAATTTTTGAAAAATTTACTATAGAAAAGGCAATCCCTGGCGTAATTAAAACGTGCGACAGTAAAAAATTATTTTTTGTATAATTTACTGTAGAAAAGGCAATCCCTGGCGCAATTAAAATTTGCAACAATAAAAAAATATTTTTTGAAAAATTTACAATAGAAAAGGCAATCCCTGGCGCAATTAAAATTTGCGACAGTATAAAATTATTTTTTGAAAAACTTACTATAGAAAAGGCAATCCCTGGCGCAATTAAAATTTGCGACAGTAAAAAATTATTTTTTGAATAATTTACTATAGAAAAGGCAATCCCTGGCGGATTTAAAATTTGCGACAGTAAAAAATTAATTTTTGAAAAATTTACTATAGAAAAGGCAATCCCTAGCGTAATTACAATTTGCGACAATATAAAATTATTTTTTGTAAAATGTACTGTAGAAAAGGCAATCCCTGGCGCAATCAAAATTTGCGACAGTAGAAAATTATTTTTTGAAAAATTTACTGTAGAAAAGGCAATCCCTGGCGTAATTAAAATTTGCGACAGTAGAAAATAATTTTTTGAAAAATTTACTGTAGAAAAGGCAATCCCTGGCGCAATTAAAATTTGCGACAGTAGAAAATTATTTTTTGAAAAATTTACTATAGAAAAGGCAATCCCTGGCGTAATTAAAATTTGCGACAGTAAAAAATTATTTTTTGAAAAATTTACTATAGCAAAGGCAATCACTGGCGTATTTAAAATTTGCGACAGTAAAAAATTATTTTTTGTCAAATTTACTGTAGAAAAGGCAATCCCTGGCGCAATTAAAATTTGCTACAGTAAAAAATTATTTTTTGAAAAATTTACTATAGAAAAGGTAATCCCTGGCACAATTACAATTTGCGACAGTAAAAAATTATTTTTTGAAAAATTTACGATCGAAAAGGCAATCCCTGGCGCAATTAAAATTTGCGACAGTAGAAAATTATTTTGTGAAAAATTTACTATAGAAAAGGCAATCCCTGGGATATTTAAAATTTGCGACAGTATAAAATTAATTTTTGAAAAATTTACTATAAAAAAGGCAATCCCTGGCGCAATTAAAATTTGCGACAGTATAAAATTAAATTTTGAAAAATTTACTATAGAAAAGGCAATCCCTGGCGAAATTAAAATTTGCGACAGTAAAAAATTATTTTTTGAAAAATTTACTATAGAAAAGGCAATCCCAGGCGCAATTAAAATTTGCGACAGTAGAAAATTATTTTTTGCAAAATTTACTATAGAAAAGGCAATCCCTGGATCAATTACAATTTGCGACAGTATAAAATTAAATTTTGAAAAATTTACTATAGAAAAGGCAATCCCTGGCGTAATTAAAATTTGCGACAGTAAAAAATTATTTTTTGAAAAATTTACTATAGAAAAGGCAATCACTGGCCCAATTAAAATTTGCGACAGTATAAAATTAAATTTTGAAAAATTTACTATAGAAAAGGCAATCCCTGGCGCAATTAAAATTTGCGACAGTAAAAAATTAATTTTTGAAAAATTTACTATAGAAAAGGCAATCCCTGGCGCAATTAAAATTTGCGACAGTAAAAAATTATTTTTTGAAAAACTTACTATAGAAAAGGCAATCCATGGCGCAATTAAAATTTGCGACAGTAAAAAATTATTTTTTGCAAAATTTACTATAGAAAAGGCAATCCCTGGCGTATTTAAAATATGCGACGATAAAAAAATTAATTTGTGAAAAATTTACTATAGAAAAGGCAATCCCTGGCGCAATTAAAATTTGCGACAGTATAAAATTAAATTTTGAAAAATTTATTATAGAAAAGGCAATCCCTGGCGTAATTAAAATTTGCGACAGTAAAAAATTTTTTTTTGAAAAATTTACTGTAGAAAAGGCAATCCCTGGCGCAATTAAAATTTGCGACAGTAAAAAATTATTTTTTGAAAAATTTACTATAGAAAAGGTAATCCCTGGCGCAATTACAATTTGCGAGAGTAAAAAATTAATTTTTGAAAAATTTACTATAGAAAAGGCAATTCCTGGCGTAATTAAAATTTGCGACAGTATAAAATTAATTTTTGAAAAATTTACTATAGAAAAGGCAATCCCTGGCGCAATTAAAATTTGCGACAGTAGAAAATTATTTTTTGAAAAATTTACTATAGAAAGGGCAATCCCTGGCGTAATTAAAATTTGCGACAGTAAAAAATTATTTTTTGAAAAATTTACTAATGAAAAGGCAATCCCTGTCGTATTTAAAACTTTGCGACAGTAAAAAATTAATTTTTGAAAAATTTACTATAGAAAAGGCAATCCCTGGCGTAATTAAAACGTGCTACAGTAAAAAATTATTTTTTGTATAATTTACTGTAGAAAAGGCAATCCCTGGCGCAATTAAAATTTGCAACAGTAAAAAAATATTTTTTGAAAAATTTACAATAGAAAAGGCAATCCCTGGCGCAATTAAAATTTGCGACAGTATAAAATTATTTTTTGAAAAACTTACTATAGAAAAGGCAATCCCTGGCGCAATTAAAATTTGCGACAATAAAAAATTATTTTTTGAATAATTTACTATAGAAAAGGCAATCCCTGGCGGATTTAAAATTTGCGACAGTAAAAAATTAATTTTTGAAAAATTTACTATAGAAAAGGCAATCCCTGGCGTAATTACAATTTGCGACAATATAAAATTATTTTTTGTAAAATTTACTGTAGAAAAGGCAATCCCTGGCGCAATCAAAATTTGCGACAGTAGAAAATTATTTTTTGAAAAATTTACTGTAGAAAAGGCAATCCCTGGCGTAATTAAAATTTGCGACAGTAGAAAATAATTTTTTGAAAAATTTACTGTAGAAAAGGCAATCCCTGGCGCAATTAAAATTTGCGACAGTAGAAAATTATTTTTTGAAAAATTTACTATAGAAAAGGCAATCCCTGGCGTAATTAAAATTTGCGACAGTAAAAAATTATTTTTTGAAAAATTTACTATAGAAAAGGTAATCCCTGGCGCAATTACAATTTGCGACAGTAAAAAATTATTTTTTGAAAAATTTACGATCGAAAAGGCAATCCCTGGCGCAATTAAAATTTGCGACAGTAGAAAATTATTTTGTGAAAAATTTACTATAGAAAAGGCAATCCCTGGCATATTTAAAATTTGCGACATTATAAAATTAATTTTTGAAAAATTTACTATAGAAAAGGCAATCCCTGGCGCAATTAAAATTTGCGACAGTATAAAATTAAATTTTGAAAAATTTACTATAGAAAAGGCAATCCCTGGCGAAATTAAAATTTGCGACAGTAAAAAATTATTTTTTGAAAAATTTACTATAGAAAAGGCAATACCTGGCGCAATTAAAATTTGCGACAGTAGAAAATTATTTTTTGCAAAATTTACTATAGAAAAGGCAATCCCTGGCGCAATTAAAATTTGCGACAGTATAAAATTAAATTTTGAAAATTTTACTATAGAAAAGGCAATCCCTGGCGTAATTAAAATTTGCGACAGTAAAAAATTATTTTTTGAAAAATTTACTATAGAAAAGGCAATCCCTGGCGGATTTAAAATTTGCGACAGTAAAAAAATAATTTTTGAAAAATTTACTATAGAAAAGGTAGTCCCTGGCGCGATTACAATTTGCGACAGTATAAAATTAGTTTTTGAACAATTTACTATAGGAAAGGCAATCCCTGGCGGATTTAAAATTTGCGACAGTAAAAAATTATTTTTTGAAAAATTTACTATAGAAAAGGTAATCCCTGGCGCAATTACAATTTGCGACAGTAAAAAATTATTTTTTGAAAAATTTACTGCAGAAAAGGCAATCCCTGGCGCAATTAAAATTTGCGATAGTAAAAAATTATTTTTCGAATAATTTACTGTAGAAAAGGCAATCCCTGGCATATTTAAAATTTGCGACAGTAAAAAATTAATTTTTGAAAAATTTACTATAGAAAAGGTAATCCCTGGAGCAATTACAATTTGCGACAGTATAAAATTAATTTTTGAACAATTTACTATAGGAAAGGCAATCCCTGGCGGATTTAAAATTTGCGACAGTAAAAAAATATTTTTTGAAAAATTTACTATAGAAAAGGTAATCCCTGGCGCAATTACAATTTGCGACAGAAAAAATTATTTTTTGAAAAATTTACTGCAGAAAAGGCAATCCCTGGCGCAATTAAAATTTGCGACAGTATAAAATTAATTTTTGTAAAATTTACTATAGAAAAGGTAATCCCTGGCGCAATTACAATTTGCGACAGTATAAAATTAATTTTTGAAAAATTTACTATAGAAAAGGCAATCCCTGGCGGAATTAAAATTTGCGACAGTAAAAAATTAATTTTTGAAAAATTTACTATAGAAAAGGTAATCCCTGGCGCAATTACAATTTGCGACAGTAAAAAATTATTTTTTGAAAAATTTACTGTAGAAAAGGCAATCCCTGGCGCAATTAATATTTGCGACAGTAAAAAATTAATTTGTGAATAATTTACTATAGAAAAGGCAATCCCTGGCTTAATTAAAATTTGCGACAGTATAAAATTATTTTTTGAAAAATTTACTGTAGAAAAGGCAATCCCTGGCGCAATTAATATTTGCGACAGTAAAAAATTAATTTGTGAATAATTTACTATAGAAAAGGAAATCCCTGGCGTAATTAAAATTTGCGACAGTAAAAAATTATTTTTTGAAAAATTTACTATAGAAAAGGCAATCCCTGGCGTATTTAAAATTTGCGACAGTAAAAAATTATTTTTTGAAAAATTTACTGTAGAAAAGGCAATCCCTAGCGTAATTAAAACTTGCGACAGTAAAAAATTATTTTTTGAAAAATTTACTGTAGCAAAGGCAATCCCTGGCGCAATTAAAATTTGCGACAGTAGAAAATTATTTTTTGAATAATTTACTATAGAAAAGGCAATCCCTGGCGCAATTAAAATTTGCGACAGTAAAAAATTAATTTTTGAAAAATTTACTATAGAAAATGCAATCCCTGGCGTAATTAAATTTGCGACATTAAAAATTTTTTTTTTGTAAAATTTACTGTAGAAAGGGCAATCCCTGGCGCAATTAAAATTTGCAACAGTAAAAAATTATTTTGTGAAAAATTTACTATAGAAAAGGCAAACCCTGGCGCAATTAAAATTTGCGACAGTAAAAAATTATTTTTTGAAAAATTTACTATAGAAAAGGCAATCCCTGGCGGATTTAAAATTTGTGACAGTAAAAAATTAATTTGTGAATAATTTACTATATAAGAGGCAATCCCTGGCATATTTAAAATTTGCGACAGTAGTAAATTATTTTTTGTAAAATTTACTATAGGAAAGGCAATCCCCGGCGTAATTAAAATTTGCGACAGTATTAAATTAAATTTTGAAAAATTTACTATAGAAAAGGCATTCCGTGGCGTAATTAAAATTTGCGACAATAAAAAATTAATTTGTGAATAATTTACTATAGAAAAGGCAATCCCTGGCGTAATTAAAATTTGCGACAGTAAAAAATTAATTTGTGAAAAATTTCCTATAGAGAAGGCAATCCCTGGCGTATTTAAAATTTGCGACAGTAAAAAATTATTTTTTGAAAAATTTACTGTAGAAAAGGCAATCCCTGGCGTATTTAAAATTTGCGACAGTAAAAAATTATTTTTTGAAAAATTTACTATAGAAAAGGGAATCCCTGGCGCAATTAAAATTTGCGACAGTATAAAATTATTTTTTGTAAAATTTACTGTAGAAAAGGCAATCCCTACCGTAATTAAAACTTGCGACAGTAAAAAATTATTTTTTGAAAAATTTACTGTAGAAAAGGCAATCCCTGGCGCAATTAAAATTTGCGACAGTAGAAAATTATTTTTTGTAAAATTTACTGTAGAAAAGGCAATTCCTGGCGCAATTAAAATTTGCAACAGTAAAAAATTATTTTTTGAAAAATTTACTATAGAAAAGGCAATCCCTGGCGCAATTAAAATTTGCGACAGTAAAAAATTATTTTTTGAAAAATTTACTACAGAAAAGGCAATCCATGGCGCAATTAAAATTTGCGACAGTAAAAAATTATTTTTTGCATAATTTACTATAGAAAAGGCAATCCCTGGCGCAATTAAAATTTGCGACAGTACAAAATTAATTTCTGAATAATTTACTATTGAAAAGGCAATCCCTGGCGCAATTAAAATTTGCGAAAGTAAAAAATTATTTTTTGAAAAATTTACTATAGAAAAGGCAATCGCTGGCGTATTTAAAATTTGCGACAGTAAAAAATTATTTTTTGAAAAATTTACTGTAGAAAAGGCAATCCCTGGCATATTTAAAATTTGCGACAGTAGTAAATTATTTTTTGTAAAATTTACTATAGGAAAGGCAATCCCCGGCGTAATTAAAATTTGCGACAGTATTAAATTAAATTTTGAAAAATTTACTATAGAAAAGGCATTCCGTGGCGTAATTAAAATTTGCGACAATAAAAAATTAATTTGTGAATAATTTACTATAGAAAAGGCAATCCCTGGCGTAATTAAAATTTGCGACAGTAAAAAATTAATTTGTGAAAAATTTCCTATAGAGAAGGCAATCCCTGGCGTATTTAAAATTTGCGACAGTAAAAAATTATTTTTTGAAAAATTTACTGTAGAAAAGGCAATCCCTGGCGTATTTAAAATTTGCGACAGTAAAAAATTATTTTTTGAAAAATTTACTATAGAAAAGGGAATCCCTGGCGCAATTAAAATTTGCGACAGTATAAAATTATTTTTTGTAAAATTTACTGTAGAAAAGGCAATCCCTACCGTAATTAAAACTTGCGACAGTAAAAAATTATTTTTTGAAAAATTTACTGTAGAAAAGGCAATCCCTGGCGCAATTAAAATTTGCGACAGTAGAAAATTATTTTTTGTAAAATTTACTGTAGAAAAGGCAATTCCTGGCGCAATTAAAATTTGCAACAGTAAAAAATTATTTTTTGAAAAATTTACTATAGAAAAGGCAATCCCTGGCGCAATTAAAATTTGCGACAGTAAAAAATTATTTTTTGAAAAATTTACTACAGAAAAGGCAATCCATGGCGCAATTAAAATTTGCGACAGTAAAAAATTATTTTTTGCATAATTTACTATAGAAAAGGCAATCCCTGGCGCAATTAAAATTTGCGACAGTACAAAATTAATTTCTGAATAATTTACTATTGAAAAGGCAATCCCTGGCGCAATTAAAATTTGCGAAAGTAAAAAATTATTTTTTGAAAAATTTACTATAGAAAAGGCAATCGCTGGCGTATTTAAAATTTGCGACAGTAAAAAATTATTTTTTGAAAAATTTACTGTAGAAAAGGCAATCCCTGGCGTATTTAAAATTTGCGACATTAAAAAATTATTTTTTGAAAAATTTACTATAGAAAAGGCAATCCCTGGCGCAATTAATATTTGCGACAGTATAAAATTATTTTTTGTAAAATTTACTGTAGAAAAGGCAATCCCTAGCGTAATTAAAACTTGCGACAGTAAAAAATTATTTTTTGAAAAATTTACTGTAGAAAAGGCAATCCCTGGCGCAATTAAAATTTGCGACAGTAGAAAATTATTTTTTGAATAATTTACTATAGAAAAGGCAATCCCTGGCGCAATTAAAATTTGCGACAGTAAAAAATTAATTTTTGAAAAATTTACTATAGAAAAGGCAATCCCTGGCGTAATTAAATTTGCGACATTAAAAAATTATTTTTTGTAAAATTTACTGTAGAAAAGGCAATTCCTGGCGCAATTAAAATTTGCAACAGTAAAAAATTAGTTTTTGAAAAATTTACTATAGAAAAGGCAATCCATGGCGCAATTAAAATTTGCGACAGTAAAAAATTATTTTTTGCAAAATTTACTATAGAAAAGGCAATCCCTGGCGCAATTAAAATTTGCGACAGTACAAAATTAAATTTTGAAAAATTTACTATAGAAAAGGAAATCCCTGGCGTAATTAAAATTTGCTACAGTAAAAAATAATTTTTTGAAAAATTTACTGTAGAAAAGGCAATCCCTGGCGCGAATAAAATTTGCGACAGTAAAAAATTATTTTTTGAAAAATTTACTATAGAAAAGGCAATCCATGGCGCAATTAAAATTTTCGACAGTAAAAAATTATTTTTTGCAAAATTTACTATAGAAAAGGCAATCCCTGGCGTATTTAAAATTTGCGACAGTAAAAAATTAATTTGTGAAAAATTTACTATAGAAAAGGCAATCCCTGGCGCAATTAAAATTTGCGACAGTACAAAATTAAATTTTGAAAAATTTACTATAGAAAAGGAAATCCCTG
The DNA here is from genome assembly GCA_963930735.1 of Dioctria linearis. Taxonomy (NCBI): domain Eukaryota; kingdom Metazoa; phylum Arthropoda; class Insecta; order Diptera; family Asilidae; genus Dioctria; species Dioctria linearis. The sequence continues at coordinate 45,375 of CAWVNZ010000754.1, forward strand.
GCGTAATTAAAATTTGCGACAGTAAAAAATTATTTTTTGAAAAATTTACTGGAGAAAAGGCAATCCCTGGCGCAATTAAAATTTTCAACAGTAAAAAATTATTTTTTAAAAAAATTTACTATAGAAAAGGTAATCCCTGGCGCAATTACAATTTGCGACAGTAAAAAATTAATTTTTAAAAATTTACTATAGAAAAGGCAATCCCTGGCGTAATTAAAATTTGCGACAGTAAAAAATTATTTTTTGAAAAATTTACTGTAGAAAAGGCAATCCCTGGCGCAATTAAAATTTGCGACAGTGAAAAATTATTTTTTGAATAATTTACTATAGAAAAGGCAATCCCTGGCGTAATTAAAATTTGCGACAAAAAAAAATTATTTTTTGAAAAATTTACTTTAGAAAAGGCAATCCCTGGCGCAATTAAAATTTGCGACAGTATAAAATTATTTTTTGTAAAATTTACTGTAGAAAAGGGAATCCCTGGCGCAATTAAAGTTGCGACATTAAAAAATTAATTTTTGAAAAATTTACTGTAGAAAAGGCAATCCCTGGCGGATTTAAAATTTGCGACAGTGAAAAATTATTTTTTGAATAATTTACTATAGAAAAGGCGATCCCTGGCGTAATTAAAATTTGCGACAGTAGAAAATTATTTTTCGAAAAATTTACTGTAGAAAAGGCAATCCCTGGCGCAATTAACATTTGCGACAGTAGAAAATTAATTTTTGAAAAATTTACTATAGAAAAGGCAATCCCTGGCGCAATTAAAATTTGCGACAGTAAAAAATTATTTTTAAAAATTTACTATAGAAAAGGCAATCCCTGGCGAAATTAAAATTTGCGACAGTAGAAAATTATTTTTTGCATAATTTACTATAGAAAAGGCAATCCCTGGCGTATTTAAATTTGCGACAGTAGGAAATTATTTTATGAAAAATTTACTATAAAAAAGGCAATCCCTGGCGCAATTAAAATTTATGACAGTAAAAAATTATTTTTTGAAAAATTTACTAAAGAAAAGGCAATCCCTGGCGCAATTAAAATTTGCGACAGTAAAAAATTATTTTTTTGAATAATTTACTATAGAAAAGGCAATCCCTGGCGCAATTAAAATTTGCGACAGTAAAAAATTAGTTTTTTAATAATTTACTATAGAAAATTCAATCCCTGCCGCAATTAAAATTTGCGACAGTAAAAAATTAATTTGTGAATAATTTACTATAGAAAAGGCAATCCCTGGCGCTATTAAAATTTGCGACAGTATAAAATTATTTTTTGTAAAATTTACTGTAGAAAAGGGAATCCCTGGCGCAATTAAAATTTGCGACATTAAAAAATTAATTTTTGAAAAATTTACTGTAGAAAAGGCAATCCCTGGCGGATTTAAAATTTGCGACAGTGAAAAATTATTTTTTGAATAATTTACTATAGAAAAGGCGATCCCTGGCGTAATTAAAATTTGCGACAGTAGAAAATTATTTTTCGAAAAATTTACTGTAGAAAAGGCAATCCCTGGCGCAATTAAAATTTGCGACAGTAGAAAATTAATTTTTGAAAAATTTACTATAGAAAAGGCAATCCCTGGCGCAATTAAAATTTTTCGACAGTAGAAAATTATTTTTTGCAAAATTTACTATAGAAAAGGCAATCCCTGGCGTATGTAAATTTGCGACAGTAGAAAATTATTTTTTGAAAAATTTACTATAAAAAAGGCAATCCCTGGCGCAATTAAAATTTGCGACAGTAAAAAATTATTTTTTGAAAAATTTACTAAAGAAAAGGCAATCCCTGGCGCAATTAAAATTTGCGACAGTAAAAAATTATTTTTTTGAATAATTTACTATAGAAAAGGCAATCCCTGGCGCAATTAAAATTTTCGACAGTATAAAATTATTTTTTGCAAAATTTACTGTAGAAAAGGCAATCCCTGGCGCAATTAAAATTTGCGACAGTAAAAAATTAATTTTTGAAAAATTTACTATAGAAAAGGCAATCCCTGGCGTAATTAAATTTGCGACAGTAGAAAATTATTTTTTGTAAAATTTACTGTAGAAAAGGCAATTCCTGGCGCAATTAAAATTTGCAACAGTAAAAAATTATTTTTTGAAAAATTTACTATAGAAAAGGCAATCCCTGGCGCAATTAAAATTTGCGACAGTAAAAAATTATTTTTTGCAAAAATTTACTACAGAAAAGGCAATCCATGGCGCAATTAAAATTTGCGACAGTAAAAAATTATTTTTTGCATAATTTACTATAGAAAAGGCAATCCCTGGCGCAATTAAAATTTGCGACAGTACAAAATTAATTTCTGAATAATTTACTATTGAAAAGGCAATCCCTGGCGCAATTAAAATTTGCGAAAGTAAAAAATTATTTTTTGAAAAATTTACTATAGAAAAGGCAATCGCTGGCGTATTTAAAATTTGCGACAGTAAAAAATTATTTTTTGAAAAATTTACTGTAGAAAAGGCAATCCCTGGCGTATTTAAAATTTGCGACATTAAAAAATTATTTTTTGAAAAATTTACTATAGAAAAGGCAATCCCTGGCGCAATTAAAATTTGCGACAGTATAAAATTATTTTTTGTAAAATTTACTGTAGAAAAGGCAATCCCTAGCCTAATTAAAACTTGTGACAGTAAAAAATTATTTTTTGAAAAATTTACTACAGAAAAGGCAATCCATGGCGCAATTAAAATTTGCGAAAGTAAAAAATTATTTTTTGAAAAATTTACTATAGAAAAGGCAATCGCTGGCGTAATTAAATTTGCGACAGTAGAAAATTATTTTTTGTAAAATTTACTGTAGAAAAGGCAATCCCTGGCGCGAATAAAATTTGCGACAGTAAAAAATTATTTTGTGAAAAATTTACTATAGAAAAGGCAATCCATGGCGCAATTAAAATTTTCGACAGTAAAAAATTATTTTTTGAAAAATTTACTATAGAAAAGGCAATCGCTGGCGTATTTAAAATTTGCGACAGTAAAAAATTATTTTTTGAAAAATTTACTGTAGAAAAGGCGTATTTAAAATTTGCGACATTAAAAAATTATTTTTTGAAAAATTTACTATAGAAAAGGCAATCCCTGGCGCAATTAAAATTTGCGACAGTATAAAATTATTTTTTGTAAAATTTACTGTAGAAAAGGCAATCCCTAGCGTAATTAAAACTTGCGACAGTTAAAAATTATTTTTTGAAAAATTTACTACAGAAAAGGCAATCCATGGCGCAATTAAAATTTGCGACAGTAAAAAATTATTTTTTGCATAATTTACTATAGAAAAGGCAATCCCTGGCGCAATTAAAATTTGCGACAGTACAAAATTAATTTCTGAATAATTTACTATTGAAAAGGCAATCCCTGGCGCAATTAAAATTTGCGACGGTATAAAATTATTTTTTGTAAAATTTACTGTAGAAAAGGCAATCCCTAGCGTAATTAAAACTTGCGACAGTAAAAAATTATTTTTTGAAAAATTTACTGTAGAAAAGGCAATCCCTGGCGCAATTAAAATTTGCGACAGTGGAAAATTATTTTTTGAATAATTTACTATAGAAAAGGCAATCCCTGGCGCAATTAAAATTTGCGACAGTAAAAAATTAATTTTTGAAAAATTTACTATAGAAAAGGCAATCCCTGGCGTAATTAAATTTGCGACATTAAAAAATTATTTTTTGTAAAATTTAGTGTAGAAAAGGCAATTCCTGGCGCAATTAAAATTTGCAACAGTAAAAAATTAGTTTTTGAAAAATTTACTATAGAAAAGGCAATCCATGGCGCAATTAAAATTTGCGACAGTAAAAAATTATTTTTTGCAAAATTTACTATAGAAAAGGCAATCCCTGGCGCAATTAAAATTTGCGACAGTACAAAATTAAATTTTGAAAAATTTACTATAGAAAAGGAAATCCCTGGCGTAATTAAAATTTGCTACAGTAAAAAATAATTTTTTGAAAAATTTACTGTAGAAAAGGCAATCCTGGCGCGAATAAAATTTGCGACAGTAAAAAATTATTTTTGCAAAATTTACTGTAGAAAAGGCAATTCCTGGCGCAATTAAAATTTGCGACAGTAAAAAATTAATTTTTGAAAAATTTACTATAGAAAAGGCAAACCCTGGCGTAATTAAATTTGCGACAGTAGAAAATTATTTTTTGTAAAATTTACTGTAGAAAAGGCAATTCCTGGCGCAATTAAAATTTGCAACAGTAAAAAATTATTTTTTGAAAAATTTACTATAGCAAAGGCAATCCCTGGCGCAATTAAAATTTGCGACAGTAAAAAATTATTTTTTGAAAAATTTACTACAGAAAAGGCAATCCATGGCGCAATTAAAATTTGCGACAGTAAAAAATTATTTTTTGCATAATTTACTATAGAAAAGGCAATCCCTGGCGCAATTAAAATTTGCGACAGTACAAAATTAATTTCTGAATAATTTACTATTGAAAAGGCAATCCCTGGCGCAATTAAAATTTGCGAAAGTAAAAAATTATTTTTTGAAAAATTTACTATAGAAAAGGCAATCGCTGGCGTATTTAAAATTTGCGACAGTAAAAAATTATTTTTTGAAAAATTTACTGTAGAAAAGGCAATCCCTGGCGTATTTAAAATTTGCGACATTAAAAAATTATTTTTTGAAAAATTTACTATAGAAAAGGCAATCCCTGGCGCAATTAAAATTTGCGACAGTAAAAAATTAATTTTTGAAAAATTTACTATAGAAAAGGCAATCCCTGGCGTAATTAAATTTGCGACATTAAAAAATTATTTTTTGTAAAATTTACTGTAGAAAAGGCAATTCCTGGCGCAATTAAAATTTGCAACAGTAAAAAATTAGTTTTTGAAAAATTTACTATAGAAAAGGCAATCCATGGCGCAATTAAAATTTGCGACAGTAAAAAATTATTTTTTGCAAAATTTACTATAGAAAAGGCAATCCCTGGCGCAATTAAAATTTGCGACAGTACAAAATTAAATTTTGAAAAATTTACTATAGAAAAGGAAATCCCTGGCGTAATTAAAATTTGCTACAGTAAAAAATAATTTTTTGAAAAATTTACTGTAGAAAAGGCAATCCCTGGCGCGAATAAAATTTGCGACAGTAAAAAATTATTTTTTGAAAAATTTACTATAGAAAAGGCAATCCATGGCGCAATTAAAATTTTCGACAGTAAAAAATTATTTTTTGCAAAATTTACTATAGAAAAGGCAATCCCTGGCGTAATTAAAATTTGCGACAGTAAAAAATTATTTTTTGAAAAATTTACTGTAGAAAAGGCAATCCCTGGCGCAATTAAAAATTTCAACAGTAAAAAATTATTTTTTGAATAATTTACTATAGAAAAGGCAATCCCTGGGGTAATTAAAATTTGCGACAATAAAAAATTATTTTTTGAAAAATTTACTTTAGAAAAGGCAATCCCTGGCGCAATTAAAATTTGCGACAGTAAAAATTATTTTTTTAAAATTTACTGTAGAAAAGGCAATCCCTGGCGCAATTAAAATTTGCGACAGTAGAAAATATTTTTTTGAAAAATTTACTGTAGAAAAGGCAATCCCTGGCGCAATTAAAATTTGCGACAATAGAAAATTATTTTTTGAAAAATTTACTGTAGAAAAGGCAATCCCTGGCGCAGTTAAAATTTGCGACAGTAAAAAATTAGTTTTTGAAAAATTTACTATAGAAAAGGCAATCCGTGGCGCAATTAAAATTTTCGACAGTAAAAAATTATTTTTAAAAATTTACTATAGAAAAGGCAATCCCTGGCGAAATTAAAACTTGCGACAGTAGAAAATTATTTTTTGTATAATTTACTATAGAAAAGGCAATCCCTGGCGTATTTAAATTTGCGACAGTAGGAAATTATTTTATGAAAAATTTACTATAAAAAAGGCAATCCCTGGCGCAATTAAAATTTATGACAGTAAAAAATTATTTTTTGAAAAATTTACTAAAGAAAAGGCAATCCCTGGCGCAATTAAAATTTGCGACAGTAAAAAATTATTTTTTTGAATAATTTACTATAGAAAAGGCAATCCCTGGCGCAATTAAAATTTGCGACAGTAAAAAATTAGTTTTTTAAAAATTTACTATAGAAAATTCAATCCCTGCCGCAATTAAAATTTGCGACAGTAAAAAATTAATTTGTGAATAATTTACTATAGAAAAGGCAATCCCTGGCGCAATTAAAATTTGCGAAAGTATAAAATTATTTTTTGTAAAATTTACTGTAGAAAAGGGAATCCCTGGCGCAATTAAAATTTGCGACATTAAAAAATTAATTTTTGAAAAATTTACTGTAGAAAAGGCAATCCCTGGCGGATTTAAAATTTGCGACAGTGAAAAATTATTTTTTGAATAATTTACTATAGAAAAGGCGATCCCTGGCGTAATTAAAATTTGCGACAGTAGAAAATTATTTTTCGAAAAATTTACTGTAGAAAAGGCAATCCCTGGCGCAATTAGAATTTGCGACAGTAGAAAATTAATTTTTGAAAAATTTACTATAGAAAAGGCAATCCCTGGCGCAATTAAAATTTGCGACAGTAGAAAATTATTTTTTGCAAAATTTACTAGAGAAAAGGCAATCCCTGGCGTATGTAAATTTGCGACAGTAGAAAATTATTTTTTGAAAAATTTACTATAAAAAAGGCAATCCCTGGCGCAATTAAAATTTGCGACAGTAAAAAATTATTTTTTGAAAAATTTACTAAAGAAAAGGCAATCCCTGGCGCAATTAAAATTTGCGACAGTAAAAAATTATTTTTTTGAATAATTTACTATAGAAAAGGCAATCCCTGGCGCAATTAAAATTTTCGACAGTATAAAATTATTTTTTGCAAAATTTACTGTAGAAAAGGCAATCCCTGGCGCAATTAAAATTTGCGACAGTAAAAAATTAATTTTTGAAAAATTTACTGTAGAAAAGGCAAGCCCTGGCCGATTTAAAATTTGCGACAGTAAAAAATTAATTTTTGAAAAATTTACTATAGAAAAGGCAATCTCTGGCGTAATTAAAATTTGCAACAGTAAAAAATTATTTTTTGAAAAATTTACTATAGAAAAGGCAACACCTGGCGTATTTAAAATTTGCGACAGTAAAAAATTATTTTTTTGCAAAATTTACTATAGAAAAGGCAATCCCTGCGCAATTAAAATTTGCGACATAAAAAATTAATTTGTGAAAAATTTACTATAGAAATGGCAATCCCTGGCGCAATTAAAATTTGCGACAGTAGAAAATTATTTTTTGAAAAATTTACTGTAGAAAAGGCAATCCCTGGCGCAATTAAAATTTGTGACAGGCAATTCCTGGCGCAATTAAAATTTGCGACAGTAAAAAATTAATTTTTGAAAAATTTACTATAGAAAAGGCAATCCCTGGCGTAATTAAATTTGCGACAGTAGAAAATTATTTTTTGTAAAATTTACTGTAGAAAAGGCAATTCCTGGCGCAATTAAAATTTGCAACAGTAAAAAATTATTTTTTGAAAAATTTACTATAGCAAAGGCAATCCCTGGCGCAATTAAAATTTGCGACAGTAAAAAATTATTTTTTGAAAAATTTACTACAGAAAAGGCAATCCATGGCGCAATTAAAATTTGCGACAGTAAAAAATTATTTTTTGCATAATTTACTATAGAAAAGGCAATCCCTGGCGCAATTAAAATTTGCGACAGTACAAAATTAATTTCTGAATAATTTACTATTGAAAAGGCAATCCCTGGCGCAATTAAAATTTGCGAAAGTAAAAAATTATTTTTTGAAAAATTTACTATAGAAAAGGCAATCGCTGGCGTATTTAAAATTTGCGACAGTAAAAAATTATTTTTTGAAAAATTTACTGTAGAAAAGGCAATCCCTGGCGTATTTAAAATTTGCGACATTAAAAAATTATTTTTTGAAAAATTTACTATAGAAAAGGCAATCCCTGGCGCAATTAAAATTTGCGACAGTAAAAAATTAATTTTTGAAAAATTTATTATAGAAAAGGCAATCCCTGGCGTAATTAAATTTGCGACATTAAAAAATTATTTTTTGTAAAATTTACTGTAGAAAAGGCAATTCCTGGCGCAATTAAAATTTGCAACAGTAAAAAATTAGTTTTTGAAAAATTTACTATAGAAAAGGCAATCCATGGCGCAATTAAAATTTGCGACAGTAAAAAATTATTTTTTGCAAAATTTACTATAGAAAAGGCAATCCCTGGCGCAATTAAAATTTGCGACAGTACAAAATTAAATTTTGAAAAATTTACTATAGAAAAGGAAATCCCTGGCGTAATTAAAATTTGCTACAGTAAAAAATAATTTTTTGAAAAATTTACTGTAGAAAAGGCAATCCCTGGCGCGAATAAAATTTGCGACAGTAAAAAATTATTTTTTGAAAAATTTACTATAGAAAAGGCAATCCATGGCGCAATTAAAATTTTCGACAGTAAAAAATTATTTTTTGCAAAATTTACTATAGAAAAGGCAATCCCTGGCGTAATTAAAATTTGCGACAGTAAAAAATTATTTTTTGAAAAATTTACTGTAGAAAAGGCAATCCCTGGCGCAATTAAAATTTTCAACAGTAAAAAATTATTTTTTGAATAATTTACTATAGAAAAGGCAATCCCTGGGGTAATTAAAATTTGCGACAATAAAAAATTATTTTTTGAAAAATTTACTTTAGAAAAGGCAATCCCTGGCGCAATTAAAATTTGCGACAGTAAAAATTATTTTTTTAAAATTTACTGTAGAAAAGGCAATCCCTGGCGCAATTAAAATTTGCGACAGTAGAAAATATTTTTTTGAAAAATTTACTGTAGAAAAGGCAATCCCTGGCGCAATTAAAATTTGCGACAATAGAAAATTATTTTTTGAAAAATTTACTGTAGAAAAGGCAATCCCTGGCGCAGTTAAAATTTGCGACAGTAAAAAATTAGTTTTTGAAAAATTTACTATAGAAAAGGCAATCCGTGGCGCAATTAAAATTTTCGACAGTAAAAAATTATTTTTAAAAATTTACTATAGAAAAGGCAATCCCTGGCGAAATTAAAACTTGCGACAGTAGAAAATTATTTTTTGTATAATTTACTATAGAAAAGGCAATCCCTGGCGTATTTAAATTTGCGACAGTAGGAAATTATTTTATGAAAAATTTACTATAAAAAAGGCAATCCCTGGCGCAATTAAAATTTATGACAGTAAAAAATTATTTTTTGAAAAATTTACTAAAGAAAAGGCAATCCCTGGCGCAATTAAAATTTGCGACAGTAAAAAATTATTTTTTTGAATAATTTACTATAGAAAAGGCAATCCCTGGCGCAATTAAAATTTGCGACAGTAAAAAATTAGTTTTTTAAAAATTTACTATAGAAAATTCAATCCCTGCCGCAATTAAAATTTGCGACAGTAAAAAATTAATTTGTGAATAATTTACTATAGAAAAGGCAATCCCTGGCGCAATTAAAATTTGCGAAAGTATAAAATTATTTTTTGTAAAATTTACTGTAGAAAAGGGAATCCCTGGCGCAATTAAAATTTGCGACATTAAAAAATTAATTTTTGAAAAATTTACTGTAGAAAAGGCAATCCCTGGCGGATTTAAAATTTGCGACAGTGAAAAATTATTTTTTGAATAATTTACTATAGAAAAGGCGATCCCTGGCGTAATTAAAATTTGCGACAGTAGAAAATTATTTTTCGAAAAATTTACTGTAGAAAAGGCAATCCCTGGCGCAATTAAAATTTGCGACAGTAGAAAATTAATTTTTGAAAAATTTACTATAGAAAAGGCAATCCCTGGCGCAATTAAAATTTGCGACAGTAGAAAATTATTTTTTGCAAAATTTACTAGAGAAAAGGCAATCCCTGGCGTATGTAAATTTGCGACAGTAGAAAATTATTTTTTGAAAAATTTACTATAAAAAAGGCAATCCCTGGCGCAATTAAAATTTGCGACAGTAAAAAATTATTTTTTGAAAAATTTACTAAAGAAAAGGCAATCCCTGGCGCAATTAAAATTTGCGACAGTAAAAAATTATTTTTTTGAATAATTTACTATAGAAAAGGCAATCCCTGGCGCAATTAAAATTTTCGACAGTATAAAATTATTTTTTGCAAAATTTACTGTAGAAAAGGCAATCCCTGGCGCAATTAAAATTTGCGACAGTAAAAAATTAATTTTTGAAAAATTTACTGTAGAAAAGGCAAGCCCTGGCCGATTTAAAATTTGCGACAGTAAAAAATTAATTTTTGAAAAATTTACTATAGAAAAGGCAATCTCTGGCGTAATTAAAATTTGCAACAGTAAAAAATTATTTTTTGAAAAATTTACTATAGAAAAGGCAACACCTGGCGTATTTAAAATTTGCGACAGTAAAAAATTATTTTTTTGCAAAATTTACTATAGAAAAGGCAATCCCTGCGCAATTAAAATTTGCGACATAAAAAATTAATTTGTGAAAAATTTACTATAGAAAAGGCAATCCCTGGCGCAATTAAAATTTGCGACAGTAGAAAATTATTTTTTGAAAAATTTACTGTAGAAAAGGCAATCCCTGGCGCAATTAAAATTTGCGACAGTAGAAAATTATTTTTTGAAAAATTTACTATAGAAAAGGCAATCCCTGGCGTAATTAAAATTTGCGACAGTATAAAATTAATTTTTGAAAAATTTACTATAGAAATGGCAATCCCTGACGCAATTAAAATTTGCGAGAGTATAAAATTAAATTTTGTAAAATTTACTATAGAAAAGGCAATCCCTGGCGTAATTAAAATTTGCGACAGTAAAAAATTAGTTTTTGAAAAATTTACTGTAGAAAAGGCAATCCCTGGCGCAATTAAAATTTGCGACAGTAAAAAATTATTTTGTGAAAAATTTACCGTAAGAAAGGCAATCGCTGCCGCAATTAAAATTTGCGACAGTAAAAAATTAATTTGTGAATAATTTACTATATAAGAGGCAATCCCTGGCATGTTTAAAATTTGCGACAGTAGTAAATTATTTTTTGTAAAATTTACTATAGAAAAGGCAATCCCCGGCGTAATTAAAATTTGCGACAGTATTAAATTAAATTCTGAAAAATTTACTATAGAAAAGGCAATCCGTGGCGTAATTAAAATTTGCGACAGTAAAAAATTAATTTGTGAATAATTTACTATAGAAAAGGCAATCCCTGTCGTAATTAAAATTTGCGACAGTAAAAAATTAATTTGTGAAAAATTTCCTATAGAAAAGGTAATCCCTGGCGTATTTAAAATTTGCGACAGTAAAAAATTAATTTTTGAACAATTTACTATAGAAAAGGCAATCCCTGGCATATTTAAAATTTGCGACAGTAAAAAATTATTTTGTGAATAATTTACTATAGAAAAGGCAATCCCTGGCGCAATTAAAATATGCGACAGTAAAAAATTATTTTTTGAAAAATTTACTATAGAAAAGGCAATCCCTGGCGTATTTAAAATTTGCGACAGTAAAAAATTATTTTTTGAAAAATTTACTGTAGAAAAGGCAATCCCTGGCGTATTTAAAATTTGCGACAGTAAAAAATTATTTTTTGAAAAATTTACTATAGAAAAGGCAATCCCTGGCGCAATTAAAATTTGCGACAGTATAAAATTATTTTTTGTAAAATTTACTGTAGAAAAGGCAATCCCTAGCGTAATTAAAACTTGCGACAGTAAAAAATTATTTTTTGAAAAATTTACTGTAGAAAAGGCAATCCCTGGCGCAATTAAAATTTGCGACAGTAGAAAATTATTTTTAGAATAATTTACTATAGAAAAGGCAATCCCTGGCGCAATTAAAATTTGCGACAGTAAAAAATTAATTTTTGAAAAATTTACTATAGAAAAGGCAATCCCTGGCGTAATTAAATTTGCGACATTAAAAAATTATTTTTTGTAAAATTTACTGTAGAAAAGGCAATCCCTGGCGCAATTAAATTTGCAACAGTAAAAAATTATTTTTTGAAAAATTTACTATAGAAAAGGCAATCCGTGGCGCAATTAAAATTTGCGACAGTAAAAAATTATTTTTTTAAAAATTTACTATATAAAAGGCAATCCCTGGCGGATTTAAAATTTGCGACAGTAAAAAATTAATTTGTGAATAATTTACTATACAAGAGGCAATCCCTGGCATATTTAAAATTTGCGACAGTAAAAAATTAATTTGTGAATAATTTACTATAGAAATGGCAATCCCTGGCGCAATTAAAATTTGCGACAGTAAAAAATTATTTTTAAAAATTTACTATAGAAAAGGCAATCCCTGGCGCAATTCAAATTTGCGACAGTAGAAAATTATTTTTTGAAAAACTTACTGTAGAAAAGGCAATCCCTGGCGCAATTAAAATTTGCGACAGTAAAAAATTAATTTTTGAAAAATTTACTATAGAAAAGGCAATCCCTGGCGCAATTAAAATTTGCGACAGTAAAAAATTATTTTTTGGAAAATTTACTATAGAAAAGGCAATCCATGGCGCAATTAAAATTTGCGACAGTAAAAAATTATTTTTTGCAAAATTTACTATAGAAAAGGCAATCCCTGGCGTATTTAAAATTTGCGACAGTAAAAAATTAATTTGTGAAAAATTTACTATAGAAAAGGCAATCCCTGGCGCAATTAAAATTTGCGACAGTACAAAATTAAATTTTGAAAAATTTACTATAGAAAAGGAAATCCCTGGCGTAATTAAAATTTGCGACAGTAAAAAATTATTTTTTGAAAAATTTACTGTAGAAAAGGCAATCCCTGGCGCAATTAAAATTTGCAACAGTAAAAAATTATTTTTTGAAAAATTTACTATAGAAAAGGTAATGCCTGGCGCAATTACAATTTGCGACAGTAAAAAATTAATTTTTGAAAAATTTACTATAGAAAAGGCAATCCCTAGCGTAATTAAAATTTGCGACAGTAAAAAATTATTTTTTGAAAAATTTACTGTAGAAAAGGCAATCCCTGGCGCAATTAAAATTTGCGACAGTGAAAAATTATTTTTTGAATAATTTACTATAGAAAAGGCAATCCCTGGCGTATTTAAAATTTGCGACAGTAAAAAATTAATTTGTGAAAAATTTACTGTAGAAAAGACAATACCTGGCGCAATTAAAATTTGCGACAGTGAAAAATTATTTTTTGAATAATTTACTATAGAAAAGGCAATCCCTGGCGCAATTAAAATTTGCGACAGTAAAAAATTAATTTTTGAAAAATTTACTATAGAAAAGACAAGCCCTGGCGTAATTAAATTTGCGACATTAAAAAATTATTTTTTGTAAAATTTACTGTAGAAAAGGCAATCCCTGGCGCAATTAAAATTTGCAACAGTAAAAAATTATTTTTTGAAAAATTTACTATAGAAAAGGCAATCCCTGGCGCAATTAAAATTTGCGACAGTACAAAATTAAATTTTGAAAAATTTACTATAGAAAAGGAAATCCCTGGCGTAATTAAAATTTGCTACAGTAAAAAATAATTTTTTGAAAAATTTACTGTAGAAAAGGCAATCCCTGGCGCGAATAAAATTTGCGACAGTAAAAAATTATTTTTTGAAAAATTTACTATAGAAAAGGCAATCCATGGCGCAATTAAAATTTTCGACAGTAAAAAATTATTTTTTGCAAAATTTACTATAGAAAAGGCAATCCCTGGCGTATTTAAAATTTGCGACAGTAAAAAATTAATTTGTGAAAAATTTACTATAGAAAAGGCAATCCCTGGCGCAATTAAAATTTGCGACAGTACAAAATTAAATTTTGAAAAATTTACTATAGAAAAGGCAATCCCTGGCGCAATTAAAATTTGCGACAATAGAAAATTATTTTTTGAAAAATTTACTGTAGAAAAGGCAATCCCTGGCGCAGTTAAAATTTGCGACAGTAAAAAATTATTTTTTGTAAAATTTACTGTAGAAAAGGCAATCCCTGGCGCAATTAAAATTTGCAACAGTAAAAAATTATTTTTTGAAAAATTTACTATAGAAAAGGCAATCCCTGGCGCAATTAAAATTTGCGACAGTACAAAATTAAATTTTGAAAAATTTACTATAGAAAAGGAAATCCCTGGCGTAATTAAAATTTGCTACAGTAAAAAATAATTTTTTGAAAAATTTACTGTAGAAGAGGCAATCCCTGGCGCGAATAAAATTTGCGACAGTAAAAAATTATTTTTTGAAAAATTTACTATAGAAAAGGCAATCCCTGGCGTAATTAAAATTTGCGACAAAAAAAAATTATTTTTTGAAAAATTTACTTTAGAAAAGGCAATCCCTGGCGCAATTAAAATTTGCGACAGTAAAAATTATTTTTTTAAAATTTACTGTAGAAAAGGCAATCCCTGGCGCAATTAAAATTTGCGACAGTAGAAAATATTTTTTTGAAAAATTTACTGTAGAAAAGGCAATCCCTGGCGCAATTAAAATTTGCGACAATAGAAAATTATTTTTTGAAAAATTTACTGTAGAAAAGGCAATCCCTGGCGCAGTTAAAATTTGCGACAGTAAAAAATTAGTTTTTGAAAAATTTACTATAGAAAAGGCAATCCCTGGCGCAATTAAAATTTGCGACAGTAAAAAATTATTTTTTTGAATAATTTACTATAGAAAAGGCAATCCCTGGCGCAATTAAAATTTGCGACAGTAAAAAATTAGTTTTTTAATAATTTACTATAGAAAATTCAATCCCTGGCGCAATTAAAATTTGCGACAGTAAAAAATTAATTTGTGAATAATTTACTATAGAAAAGGCAATCCCTGGCGCAATTAAAATTTGCGACAGTATAAAATTATTTTTTGTAAAATTTACTGTAGAAAAGGGAATCCCTGGCGCAATTAAAATTTGCGACATTAAAAAATTAATTTTTGAAAAATTTACTGTAGAAAAGGCAATCCCTGGCGGATTTAAAATTTGCGACAGTGAAAAATTATTTTTTGAATAATTTACTATAGAAAAGGCGATCCCTGGCGTAATTAAAATCTGCGACAGTAGAAAATTATTTTTCGAAAAATTTACTGTAGAAAAGGCAATCCCTGGCGCAATTAAAATTTGCGACAGTAGAAAATTAATTTTTGAAAAATTTACTATAGAAAAGGCAATCCCTGGCGGATTTAAAATTTGCGACAGTAAAAAATTAACTTGTGAATAATTTACTATAGAAAAGGCAATCCCTGGCGTGATTAAAATATGCGACAGTAAAAAATTAATTTGTGAAAAATTTACTACAGAAAAGGCAATCCCTGGCGTATTTAAAATTTGCGACAGTGAAAATTATTTTTAAAAATTTACTATAGAAAAGGCAATCCCTGGCGAAATTAAAATTTGCGACAGTAGAAAATTATTTTTTGCATAATTTACTATAGAAAAGGCAATCCCTGGCGTATTTAAATTTGCGACAGTAGGAAATTATTTTATGAAAAATTTACTATAAAAAAGGCAATCCCTGGCGCAATTAAAATTTATGACAGTAAAAAATTATTTTTTGAAAAATTTACTAAAGAAAAGGCAATCCCTGGCGCAATTAAAATTTGCGACAGTAAAAAATTATTTTTTTGAATAATTTACTATAGAAAAGGCAATCCCTGGCGCAATTAAAATTTGCGACAGTAAAAAATTAGTTTTTTAATAATTTACTATAGAAAATTCAATCCCTGCCGCAATTAAAATTTGCGACAGTAAAAAATTAATTTGTGAATAATTTACTATAGAAAAGGCAATCCCTGGCGCAATTAAAATTTGCGACAGTATAAAATTATTTTTTGTAAAATTTACTGTAGAAAAAGGAATCCCTGGCGCAATTAAAATTTGCGACATTAAAAAATTAATTTTTGAAAAATTTACTGTAGAAAAGGCAATCCCTGGCGGATTTAAAATTTGCGACAGTGAAAAATTATTTTTTGAATAATTTACTATAGAAAAGGCGATCCCTGGCGTAATTAAAATCTGCGACAGTAGAAAATTATTTTTCGAAAAATTTACTGTAGAAAAGGCAATCCCTGGCGCAATTAAAATTTGCGACAGTAGAAAATTAATTTTTGAAAAATTTACTATAGAAAAGGCAATCCCTGGCGCAATTAAAATTTGCGACAGTAGAAAATTATTTTTTGAAAAATTTACTATAGAAAAGGCAATCCCTGGCGCAGTTAAAATTTGCGACAGTAAAAATTTTTTTTTTGAAAAATTTACTATAGAAAAGGCAATCCCTGGCGGATTTAAAATTTGCGACAGTAAAAAATTAACTTGTGAATAATTTACTATAGAAAAGGCAATCCCTGGCGTAATTAAAATATGCGACAGTAAAAAATTAATTTGTGAAAAATTTACTACAGAAAAGGCAATCCCTGGCGTATTTAAAATTTGCGACAGTGAAAATTATTTTTAAAAATTTACTATAGAAAAGGCAATCCCTGGCGAAATTAAAATTTGCGACAGTAGAAAATTATTTTTTGCATAATTTACTATAGAAAAGGCAATCCCTGGCGTATTTAAATTTGCGACAGTAGGAAATTATTTTATGAAAAATTTACTATAAAAAAGGCAATCCCTGGCGC
Organism: Dioctria linearis; assembly: GCA_963930735.1. Lineage (NCBI taxonomy): Eukaryota > Metazoa > Arthropoda > Insecta > Diptera > Asilidae > Dioctria > Dioctria linearis. The sequence continues at coordinate 61,928 of CAWVNZ010000754.1, forward strand.
AATTAAAATTTATGACAGTAAAAAATTATTTTTTGAAAAATTTACTAAAGAAAAGGCAATCCCTGGCGCAATTAAAATTTGCGACAGTAAAAAATTATTTTTTTGAATAATTTACTATAGAAAAGGCAATCCCTGGCGCAATTAAAATTTGCGACAGTAAAAAATTAGTTTTTTAATAATTTACTATAGAAAATTCAATCCCTGCCGCAATTAAAATTTGCGACAGTAAAAAATTAATTTGTGAATAATTTACTATAGAAAAGGCAATCCCTGGCGCAATTAAAATTTGCGACAGTATAAAATTATTTTTTGTAAAATTTACTGTAGAAAAGGGAATCCCTGGCGCAATTAAAATTTGCGACATTAAAAAATTAATTTTTGAAAAATTTACTGTAGAAAAGGCAATCCCTGGCGGATTTAAAATTTGCGACAGTGAAAAATTATTTTTTGAATAATTTACTATAGAAAAGGCGATCCCTGGCGTAATTAAAATTTGCGACAGTAGAAAATTATTTTTCGAAAAATTTACTGTAGAAAAGGCAATCCCTGGCGCAATTAAAATTTGCGACAGTAGAAAATTAATTTTTGAAAAATTTACTATAGAAAAGGCAATTCCTGGCGCAATTAAAATTTGCGACAGTAGAAAATTATTTTTTGCAAAATTTACTATAGAAAAGGCAATCCCTGGCGTATGTAAATTTGCGACAGTAGAAAATTATTTTTTGAAAAATTTACTATAAAAAAGGCAATCCCTGGCGCAATGAAAATTTGCGACAGTAAAAAATTATTTTTTGAAAAATTTACTAAAGAAAAGGCAATCCCTGGCGCAATTAAAATTTGCGACAGTAAAAAATTATTTTTTTGAATAATTTACTATAGAAAAGGCAATCCCTGGCGCAATTAAAATTTTCGACAGTATAAAATTATTTTTTGCAAAATTTACTGTAGAAAAGGCAATACCTGGCGCAATTAAAATTTGCGACAGTAAAAAATTAATTTTTGAAAAATTTACTATAGAAAAGGCAATCCCTGGCGTAATTAAATTTGCGACAGTAGAAAATTATTTTTTGTAAAATTTACTGTAGAAAAGGCAATTCCTGGCGCAATTAAAATTTGCAACAGTAAAAAATTATTTTTTGAAAAATTTACTATAGAAAAGGCAATCCCTAGCCTAATTAAAACTTGTGACAGTAAAAAATTATTTTTTGAAAAATTTACTACAGAAAAGGCAATCCAAGGCGCATTTAAAATTTGCGAAAGTAAAAAATTATTTTTTGAAAAATTTACTATAGAAAAGGCAATCGCTGGCGTAATTAAATTTGCGACAGTAGAAAATTATTTTTTGTAAAATTTACTGTAGAAAAGGCAATCCCTGGCGCGAATAAAATTTGCGACAGTAAAAAATTATTTTTTGAAAAATTTACTATAGAAAAGGCAATCCATGGCGCAATTAAAATTTTCGACAGTAAAAAATTATTTTTTGAAAAATTTACTATAGAAAAGGCAATCGCTGGCGTATTTAAAATTTGCGACAGTAAAAAATTATTTTTTGAAAAATTTACTGTAGAAAAGGCAATCCCTGGCGTATTTAAAATTTGCGACATTAAAAAATTATTTTTTGAAAAATTTACTATAGAAAAGGCAATCCCCGGGCGCAATTAAAATTTGCGACAGTATAAAATTATTTTTTGTAAAATTTACTGTAGAAAAGGCAATCCCTAGCGTAATTAAAACTTGCGACAGTAAAAAATTATTTTTTGAAAAATTTACTACAGAAAAGGCAATCCATGGCGCAATTAAAATTTGCGACAGTAAAAAATTATTTTTTGCATAATTTACTATAGAAAAGGCAATCCCTGGCGCAATTAAAATTTGCGACAGTACAAAATTAATTTCTGAATAATTTGCTATTGAAAAGGCAATCCCTGGCGCAATTAAAATTTGCGACAGTATAAAATTATTTTTTGTAAAATTTACTGTAGAAAAGGCAATCCCTAGCGTAATTAAAACTTGCGACAGTAAAAAATTATTTTTTGAAAAATTTACTGTAGAAAAGGCAATCCCTGGCGCAATTAAAATTTGCGCCAGTAGAAAATTATTTTTTGAATAATTTACTATAGAAAAGGCAATCCCTGGCGCAATTAAAATTTGCGACAGTAAAAAATTAATTTTTGAAAAATTTACTATAGAAAAGGCAATCCCTGGCGTAATTAAATTTGCGACATTAAAAAATTATTTTTTGTAAAATTTACTGTAGAAAAGGCAATTCCTGGCGCAATTAAAATTTGCAACAGTAAAAAATTAGTTTTTGAAAAATTTACTATAGAAAAGGCAATCCATGGCGCAATTAAAATTTGCGACAGTAAAAAATTATTTTTTGCAAAATTTACTATAGAAAAGGCAATCCCTGGCGCAATTAAAATTTGCGACAGTACAAAATTAAATTTTGAAAAATTTACTATAGAAAAGGAAATCCCTGGCGTAATTAAAATTTGCTACAGTAAAAAATAATTTTTTGAAAAATTTACTGTAGAAAAGGCAATCCCTGGCGCGAATAAAATTTGCGACAGTAAAAAATTATTTTTTGCAAAATTTACTGTAGAAAAGGCAATCCCTGGCGCAATTAAAATTTGCGACAGTAAAAAATTAATTTTTGAAAAATTTACTATAGAAAAGGCAATCCCTGGCGTAATTAAATTTGCGACAGTAGAAAATTATTTTTTGTAAAATTTACTGTAGAAAAGGCAATTCCTGGCGCAATTAAAATTTGCAACAGTAAAAAATTATTTTTTGAAAAATTTACTATAGAAAAGGCAATCCCTGGCGCAATTAAAATTTGCGACAGTAAAAAATTATTTTTTGAAAAATTTACTACAGAAAAGGCAATCCATGGCGCAATTAAAATTTGCGACAGTAAAAAATTATTTTTTGCATAATTTACTATAGAAAAGGCAATCCCTGGCGCAATTAAAATTTGCGACAGTACAAAATTAATTTCTGAATAATTTACTATTGAAAAGGCAATCCCTGGCGCAATTAAAATTTGCGAAAGTAAAAAATTATTTTTTGAAAAATTTACTATAGAAAAGGCAATCGCTGGCGTATTTAAAATTTGCGACAGTAAAAAATTATTTTTTGAAAAATTTACTGTAGAAAAGGCAATCCCTGGCGTATTTAAAATTTGCGACATTAAAAAATTATTTTTTGAAAAATTTACTATAGAAAAGGCAATCCCTGGCGCAATTAAAATTTGCGACAGTATAAAATTATTTTTTGTAAAATTTACTGTAGAAAAGGCAATCCCTAGCGTAATTAAAACTTGCGACAGTAAAAAATTATTTTTTGAAAAATTTACTGTAGAAAAGGCAATCCCTGGCCCAATTAAAATTTGCGACAGTAGAAAATTATTTTTTGAATAATTTACTATAGAAAAGGCAATCCCTGGCGCAATTAAAATTTGCGACAGTAAAAAATTAATTTTTGAAAAATTTACTATAGAAAAGGCAATCCCTGCCGTAATTAAATTTGCGACATTAAAAAATTTTTTTTTGTAAAATTTACTGTACAAAAGGCAATTCCTGGCGCAATTAAAATTTGCAACAGTAAAAAATTAGTTTTTGAAAAATTTACTATAGAAAAGGCAATCCATGGCGCAATTAAAATTTGCGACAGTAAAAAATTATTTTTTGCAAAATTTACTATAGAAAAGGCAATCCCTGGCGCAATTAAAATTTGCGACAGTACAAAATTAAATTTTGAAAAATTTACTATAGAAAAGGAAATCCCTGGCGTAATTAAAATTTGCTACAGTAAAAAATAATTTTTTGAAAAATTTACTGTAGAAAAGGCAATCCCTGGCGCGAATAAAATTTGCGACAGTAAAAAATTATTTTTTGAAAAATTTACTATAGAAAAGGCAATCCATGGCGCAATTAAAATTTTCGACAGTAAAAAATTATTTTTTGAAAAATTTACTGTAGAAAAGGCAATCCCTGGAGCAATTAAAATTTTCAACAGTAAAAAATTATTTTTTGAATAATTTACTATAGAAAAGGCAATCCCTGGCGTAATTAAAATTTGCGGCAATAAAAAATTATTTTTTGAAAAATTTACTTTAGAAAAGGCAATCCCTGGCGCAATTAAAATTTGCGACAGTAAAAATTATTTTTTTAAAATTTACTGTAGAAAAGGCAATCCCTGGCGCAATTAAAATTTGCGACAGTAGAAAATATTTTTTTGAAAAATTTACTGTAGAAAAGGCAATCCCTGGCGCAATTAAAATTTGCGACAATAGAAAATTATTTTTTGAAAAATTTACTGTAGAAAAGGCAATCCCTGGCGCAGTTAAAATTTGCGACAGTAAAAAATTAGTTTTTGAAAAATTTACTATAGAAAAGGCAATCCGTGGCGCAATTAAAATTTTCGACAGTAAAAAATTATTTTTAAAAATTTACTATAGAAAAGGCAATCCCTGGCGTAATTAAAATTTGCGACAGTAGAAAATTATTTTTTGTATAATTTACTATAGAAAAGGCAATCCCTGGCGTATTTAAATTTGCGACAGTAGGAAATTATTTTATGAAAAATTTACTATAAAAAAGGCAATCCCTGGCGCAATTAAAATTTATGACAGTAAAAAATTATTTTTTGAAAAATTTACTAAAGAAAAGGCAATCCCTGGCGCAATTAAAATTTGCGACAGTAAAAAATTATTTTTTTGAATAATTTACTATAGAAAAGGCAATCCCTGGCGCAATTAAAATTTGCGACAGTAAAAAATTAGTTTTTTAATAATTTACTATAGAAAATTCAATCCCTGCCGCAATTAAAATTTGCGACAGTAAAAAATTAATTTGTGAATAATTTACTATAGAAAAGGCAATCCCTGGCGCAATTAAAATTTGCGAAAGTATAAAATTATTTTTGTAAAATTTACTGTAGAAAAGGGAATCCCTGGCGCAATTAAAATTTGCGACATTAAAAAATTAATTTTTGAAAAATTTACTGTAGAAAAGGCAATCCCTGGCGGATTTAAAATTTGCGACAGTGAAAAATTATTTTTTGAATAATTTACTATAGAAAAGGCGATCCCTGGCGTAATTAAAATTTGCGACAGTAGAAAATTATTTTTCGAAAAATTTACTGTAGAAAAGGCAATCCCTGGCGCAATTAAAATTTGCGACAGTAGAAAATTAATTTTTGAAAAATTTACTATAGAAAAGGCAATCCCTGGCGCAATTAAAATTTGCGACAGTAGAAAATTATTTTTTGCAAAATTTACTAGAGAAAAGGCAATCCCTGGCGTATGTAAATTTGCGACAGTAGAAAATTATTTTTTGAAAAATTTACTATAAAAAAGGCAATCCCTGGCGCAATTAAAATTTGCGACAGTAAAAAATTATATTTTGAAAAATTTACTAAAGAAAAGGCAATCCCTGGCGCAATTAAAATTTGCGACAGTAAAAAATTATTTTTTTGAATAATTTACTATAGAAAAGGCAATCCCTGGCGCAATTAAAATTTTCGACAGTATAAAATTATTTTTTGCAAAATTTACTGTAGAAAAGGCAATCCCTGGCGCAATTAAAATTTGCGACAGTAAAAAATTAATTTTTGAAAAATTTACTGTAGAAAAGGCAAGCCCTGGCCGATTTAAAATTTGCGACAGTAAAAAATTAATTTTTGAAAAATTTACTATAGAAAAGGCAATCTCTGGCGTAATTAAAATTTGCGACAGTAAAAAATTAATTTTTGAAAAATTTACTATAGAAAAGGCAACACCTGGCGTATTTAAAATTTGCGACAGTAAAAAATTATTTTTTTGCAAATTTACTATAGAAAAGGCAATCCCTGCGCAATTAAAATTTGCGACATAAAAAATTAATTTGTGAAAAATTTACTATAGAAAAGGCAATCCCTGGCGCAATTAAAATTTGCGACAGTAAAAAATTATTTTTTGAAAAATTTACTGTAGAAAAGGCAATCCCTGGCGCAATTAAAATTTGCGACCGTAGAAAATTATTTTTTGAAAAATTTACTATAGAAAAGGCAATCCCTGGCGTAATTAAAATTTGCGACAGTATAAAATTAATTTTTGAAAAATTTACTATAGAAATGGCAATCCCTGACGCAATTAAAATTTGCGAGAGTATAAAATTAAATTTTGAAAAATTTACTATAGAAAGAGCAATCCCTGGCGTAATTAAAATTTGCGACAGTAAAAAATTAGTTTTTGAAAAATTTACTGTAGAAAAGGCAATCCCTGGCGCAATTAAAATTTGCGACAGTAAAAAATTATTTTGTGAAAAATTTACCGTAAGAAAGGCAATCGCTGCCGCAATTAAAATTTGCGACAGTAAAAAATTAATTTGTGAATAATTTACTATATAAGAGGCAATCCCTGGCATATTTCAAATTTGCGACAGTAGTAAATTATTTTTTGTAAAATTTACTATAGAAAAGGCAATCCCCGGCGTAATTAAAATTTGCGACAGTATTAAATTAAATTCTGAAAAATTTACTATAGAAAAGGCAATCCGTGGCGTAATTAAAATTTGCGACAGTAAAAAATTAATTTGTGAATAATTTACTATAGAAAAGGCAATCCCTGGCGTAATTAAAATTTGCGACAGTAAAAAATTAATTTGTGAAAAATTTCCTATAGAAAAGGTAATCCCTGGCGTATTTAAAATTTGCGACAGTAAAAAATTAATTTTTGAACAATTTACTATAGAAAAGGCAATCCCTGGCATATTTAAAATTTGCGACAGTAAAAAATTATTTTGTGAATAATTTACTATAGAAAAGGCAATCCCTGGCGCAATTAAAATATGCGAGAGTAAAAAATTATTTTTTGAAAAATTTACTATAGAAAAGGCAATCCCTGGCGTATTTAAAATTTGCGACAGTAAAAAATTATTTTTTGAAAAATTTACTGTAGAAAAGGCAATCCCTGGCGTATTTAAAATTTGCGACAGTAAAAAATTATTTTTTGAAAAATTTACTATAGAAAAGGCAATCCCTGGCGCAATTAAAATTTGCGACAGTATAAAATTATTTTTTGTAAAATTTACTGTAGAAAAGGCAATCCCTAGCGTAATTAAAACTTGCGACAGTAAAAAATTATTTTTTGAAAAATTTACTGTAGAAAAGGCAATCCCTGGCGCAATTAAAATTTGCGACAGTAGAAAATTATTTTTAGAATAATTTACTATAGAAAAGGCAATCCCTGGCGCAATTAAAATTTGCGACAGTAAAAAATTAATTTTTGAAAAATTTACTATAGAAAAGGCAATCCCTGGCGTAATTAAATTTGCGACATTAAAAAATTATTTTTTGTAAAATTTACTATACAAGAGGCAATCCCTGGCATATTTAAAATTTGCGACAGTAAAAAATTAATTTGTGAATAATTTACTATAGAAATGGCAATCCCTGGCGCAATTAAAATTTGCGACAGTAAAAAATTATTTTTAAAAATTTACTATAGAAAAGGCAATCCCTGGCGCAATTCAAATTTGCGACAGTAGAAAATTATTTTTTGAAAAACTTACTGTAGAAAAGGCAATCCCTGGCGCAATTAAAATTTGCGACAGTAAAAAATTAATTTTTGAAAAATTTACTATAGAAAAGGCAATCCCTGGCGCAATTGAAATTTGCGACAGTAAAAAATTATTTTTTGAAAAATTTACTATAGAAAAGGCAATCCATGGCGCAATTAAAATTTGCGACAGTAAAAAATTATTTTTTGCAAAATTTACTATAGAAAAGGCAATCCCTGGCGTATTTAAAATTTGCGACAGTAAAAAATTAATTTGTGAAAAATTTACTATAGAAAAGGCAATCCCTGGCGCAATTAAAATTTGCGACAGTACAAAATTAAATTTTGAAAAATTTACTATAGAAAAGGAAATCCCTGGCGTAATTAAAATTTGCGACAGTAAAAAATTATTTTTTGAAAAATTTACTGTAGAAAAGGCAATCCCTGGCGCAATTAAAATTTGCAACAGTAAAAAATTATTTTTTGAAAAATTTACTATAGAAAAGGTAATGCCTGGCGCAATTACAATTTGCGACAGTAAAAAATTAATTTTTGAAAAATTTACTATAGAAAAGGCAATCCCTAGCGTAATTAAAATTTGCGACAGTAAAAAATTATTTTTTGAAAAATTTACTGTAGAGAAGGCAATCCCTGGCGCAATTAAAATTTGCGACAGTGAAAAATTATTTTTTGAATAATTTACTATAGAAAAGGCAATCCCTGGCGTATTTAAAATTTGCGACAGTAAAAAATTAATTTGTGAAAAATTTACTGTAGAAAAGGCAATCCCTGGCGCAATTAAAATTTGCGACAGTGAAAAATTATTTTTTGAATAATTTACTATAGAAAAGGCAATCCCTGGCGCAATTAAAATTTGCGACAGTAAAAAATTAATTTTTGAAAAATTTACTATAGAAAAGGCAAGCCCTGGCGTAATTAAATTTGCGACATTAAAAAATTATTTTTTGTAAAATTTACTGTAGAAAAGGCAATCCCTGGCGCAATTAAAATTTGCGACAGTAAAAAATAATTTTTTGAAAAATTTACTATAGAAAAGGCAATCCCTGGCGAATTTAAAATTTGCGACAGTAAAAAATTAATTTGTGAATAATTTACTATATAAGAGGCAATCCCTGGAATATTTAAAATTTGCGACAGTAAAAAATTAATTTGTGAATAATTTACTATAGAAAAGGCAATCCCTGGCGCAATTAAAATTTGCGACAGTAGAAAATTATTTTTTGAAAAACTTACTGTAGAAAAGGCAATCCCTGGCGCAATTAAAATTTGCGACAGTAAAAAATTAATTTTTGAAAAATTTACTATAGAAAAGGCAATCCCTGGCGCAATTAAAATTTGCGACAGTAAAAAATTATTTTTTGAAAAATTTACTATAGAAAAGGCAATCCATGGCGCAATTAAAATTTGCGACAGTAAAAAATTATTTTTTGCAAAATTTACTATAGAAAAGGCAATCCCTGGCGTATTTAAAATTTGCGACAGTAAAAAATTAATTTGTGAAAAATTTACTGTAGAAAAGGCAATCCCTGGCGCAATTAAAATTTGCGACAGTGAAAAATTATTTTTTGAATAATTTACTATAGAAAAGGCAATCCCTGGCGTAATTAAAATTTGCGACAGTAAAAAATTATTTTTTGAAAAATTTACTTTAGAAAAGGCAATCCCTGGCGCAATTAAAATTTGCGACAGTAAAAAATTATTTTTTTAAAATTTACTGTAGAAAATGCAATCCCTGGCGCAATTAAAATTTGCGACAGTAGAAAATATTTTTTTGAAAAATTTACTGTAGAAAAGGCAATCCCTGGCGCAATTAAAATTTGCGACAGTAGAAAATTATTTTTTGAAAAATTTACTGTAGAAAAGGCAATCCCTGGCGCAGTTAAAATTTGCGACAGTAAAAAATTAGTTTTTGAAAAATTTACTATAGAAAAGGCAATCCCTGGCGCAATTAAAATTTGCGACAGTAAAAAATTATTTTTAAAAATTTACTATAGAAAAGGCAATCCCTGGCGAAATTAAAATTTGCGACAGTAGAAAATTATTTTTTGCAAAATTTACTATAGAAAAGGCAATCCCTGGCGTATTTAAATTTGCGACAGTAGGAAATTATTTTTTGAAAAATTTACTATAAAAAAGGCAATCTCTGGCGCAATTAAAATTTGCGACAGTAAAAAATTATTTTTTGAAAAATTTACTAAAGAAAAGGCAATCCCTGGCGCAATTAAAATTTGCGACAGTAAAAAATTATTTTTTTGAATAATTTACTATAGAAAAGGCAATCCCTGGCGCAATTAACATTTGCGACAGTAAAAAATTAGTTTTTGAATAATTTACTATAGAAAATTCAATCCCTGCCGCAATTAAAACTTGCGACAGTAAAAAATTAATTTGTGAATAATTTACTATAGAAAAGGCAATCCCTAGCGCAATTAAAATTTGCGACAGTTTAAAATTATTTTTTGTAAAATTTACTGTAGAAAAGGCAATCCCTGGCGCAATTAAATTTTGCGACATTAAAAAATTAATTTTTGAAAAATTTACTGTAGAAAAGGCAATCCCTGGCGGATTTAAAATTTGCGACAGTGAAAAATTATTTTTTGAATAATTTACTATAGAAAAGGCAATCCCTGGCGTAATTAAAATTTGCGACAGTAGAAAATTATTTTTTGAAAAATTTACTGTAGAAAAGGCAATCCCTGGCGCAATTAAAATTTGCGACAGTAAAAAATTAATTTTTGAAAAATTTACTATAGAAAAGGCAATCACTGGCGCAATTAAAATTTGCGACAGTAGAAAATTATTTTTTGCAAAATTTACTATAGAAAAGGCAATCCTTGGCGTATTTAAATTTGCGACAGTAGAAAATTATTTTTTGAAAAATTTACTATAAAAAAGGCAATACCTGGCGCAATTAAAATTTGCGACAGTAAAAAATTATTTTTTGAAAAATTTACTAAAGAAAAGGCAATCACTGGCGCAATTAAAATTTGCGACAGTAAAAAATTATTTTTTTGAATAATTTACTATAGAAAAGGCAATCCCTGGCGCAATTAAAATTTGCGACAATATAAAATTATTTTTTGCAAAATTTACTGTAGAAAAGGCAATCCCTGGCGCAATTAAAATTTGCGACAGTAAAAAATTAATTTATGAAAAATTTACTGTAGAAAAGGCAATCCCTGGCGCAGTTAAAATTTGCGACAGTAAAAAATTAGTTTTTGAAAAATTTACTATAGAAAAGGCAATCCCTGGCGCAATTAAAATTTGCGACAGTAAAAAATTATTTTTAAAAATTTACTATAGAAAAGGCAATCCCTGGCGAAATTAAAATTTGCGACAGTAGAAAATTATTTTTTGCAAAATTTACTATAGAAAAGGCAATCCCTGGCGTATTTAAATTTGCGACAGTAGGAAATTATTTTTTGAAAAATTTACTATAAAAAAGGCAATCCCTGGCGCAATTAAAATTTGCGACAGTAAAAAATTATTTTTAGAAAAATTTACTAAAAAAAGGCAATCCCTGGCGCAATTAAAATTTGCGACAGTAAAAAATTATTTTTTTGAATAATTTACTATAGAAAAGGCAATCCCTGGCGCATTTAACATTTGCGACAGTAAAAAATTAGTTTTTGAATAATTTACTATAGAAAATTCAATCCCTGCCGCAATTAAAACTTGCGCCAGTAAAAAATTAATTTGTGAATAATTTACTATAGAAAAGGCAATCCCTGGCGGATTTAAAATTTGCGACAGTAAAAAATTAATTTGTGAATAATTTACTATATAAGAGGCAATCCCTGGAATATTTAAAATTTGCGACAGTAAAAAATTAATTTGTGAATAATTTACTATAGAAAAGGCAATCCCTGGCGCAATTAAAATTTGCGACAGTAAAAAATTATTTTTAAAAATTTACTATAGAAAAGGCAATCCCTGGCGCAATTAAAATTTGCGACAGTAGAAAATTATTTTTTGAAAAACTTACTGTAGAAAAGGCAATCCCTGGCGCAATTAAAATTTGCGACAGTAAAAAATTAATTTTTGAAAAATTTACTATAGAAAAGGCAATCCCTGGCGCAATTAAAATTTGCGACAGTAAAAAATTATTTTTAAAAATTTACTATAGAAAAGGCAATCCCTGGCGAAATTAAAATTTGCGACAGTAGAAAATTATTTTTTGCAAAATTTACTATAGAAAAGGCAATCCCTGGCGTATTTAAATTTTCGACAGTAGGAAATTATTTTTTGAAAAATTTACTATAAAAAAGGCAATCTCTGGCGCAATTAAAATTTGCGACAGTAAAAAATTATTTTTTGAAAAATTTACTAAAGAAAAGGCAATCCCTGGCGCAATTAAAATTTGCGACAGTAAAAAATTATTTTTTTGAATAATTTACTATAGAAAAGGCAATCCCTGGCGCAATTAACATTTGCGACAGTAAAAAATTAGTTTTTGAATAATTTACTATAGAAAATTCAATCCCTGCCGCAATTAAAACTTGCGACAGTAAAAAATTAATTTGTGAATAATTTACTATAGAAAAGGCAATCCCTAGCGCAATTAAAATTTGCGACAGTTTAAAATTATTTTTTGTAAAATTTACTGTAGAAAAGGCAATCCCTGGCGCAATTAAATTTTGCGACATTAAAAAATTAATTTTTGAAAAATTTACTGTAGAAAAGGCAATCCCTGGCGGATTTAAAATTTGCGACAGTGAAAAATTATTTTTTGAATAATTTACTATAGAAAAGGCAATCCCTGGCGTAATTAAAATTTGCGACAGTAGAAAATTATTTTTTGAAAAATTTACTGTAGAAAAGGCAATCCCTGGCGCAATTAAAATTTGCGACAGTAAAAAATTAATTTTTGAAAAATTTACTATAGAAAAGGCA
>CAWVNZ010000755.1:0-110856 GCA_963930735.1 Dioctria linearis
TTAATATTATACTGTCGCAAATTTTAAATATCCCAGGGATTGCCTTTTCTATAGTAAATTATTCAAAAAATAATTTTCAACTGTCACAAATTTTAATTGCGCCAGGGATTGACTTTTCTATAGTAAATTATTCAAAAAACTAATTTTATACTGTCGCAAATTTTAATTACGCCAGGGATTGCCTTTTCTATAGTAAATTATTCAAAAATAATTTTATACTGTCACAAATTTTAATTGCGCCAGGGATTGACTTTTCTATAGTAAATTATTCAAAAAATAATTTTCAACTGTCACAAATTTTAATTACGCCAGGGATTGACTTTTCTATAGTAAATTATTCAAAAAATAATTTTCAACTGTCACAAATTTTAATTGCGCCAGGGATTGACTTTTCTATAGTAAATTATTCAAAAAATAATTTTATACTGTCACAAATTTTAAATATCCCAGGGATTGCCTTTTCTATAGTAAATTATTCAAAAAATAATTTTATACTGTCACAAATTTTAATTGCGCCAGGGATTGACTTTTCTATAGTAAATTATTCAAAAACTAATTTTATACTGTCGCAAATTTTAAATATCCCAGGATTGACTTTTCTATAGTAAATTATTCAAAAACTAATTTTATACTGTCGCAAATTTTAATTGCGCCAGGGATTGACTTTTCTATAGTAAATTATTCAAAAACTAATTTTATACTGTCGCAAATTTTAATATCCCAGGGATTGCCTTTTCTATAGTAAATTATTCAAAAAATAATTTTATACTGTCGCAAATTTTAATTACGCCAGGGATTGCCTTTTCTATAGTAAATTATTCAAAAACTAATTTTATACTGTCGCAAATTTTAATTGCGCCAGGATTGACTTTTCTATAGTAAATTATTCAAAACTAATTTTATACTGTCGCAAATTTTAAATATCCCAGGGATTGCCTTTTCTATAGTAAATTATTCAAAAACTAATTTTATACTGTCGCAAATTTTAATTACGCCAGGGATTGCCTTTTCTATAGTAAATTATTCAAAAACTAATTTTATACTGTCACAAATTTTAATTGCGCCAGGGATTGACTTTTCTATAGTAAATTATTCAAAAAATAATTTTCAACTGTCACAAATTTTAATTACGCCAGGGATTGACTTTTCTATAGTAAATTTTTCAAAAACTAATTTTATACTGTCGCAAATTTTAATTACGCCAGGGATTGCCTTTTCTATAGTAAATTATTCAAAAAATAATTTTATACTGTCACAAATTTTAATTGCGCCAGGGATTGACTTTTCTATAGTAAATTATTCAAAAAATAATTTTCAACTGTCACAAATTTTAATTGCGCCAGGGATTGACTTTTCTATAGTAAATTATTCAAAAACTAATTTTATACTGTCGCAAATTTTATTACGCCAGGGATTGCCTTTTCTATAGTAAATTATTCAAAAAATAATTTTAAACTGTCACAAATTTTAATTGCGCCAGGGATTGCCTTTTCTATAGTAAATTATTCAAAAACTAATTTTATACTGTCGCAAATTTTAATTGCGCCAGGGATTGGACTTTTCTATAGTAAATTATTCAAAAACTAATTTTATACTGTCGCAAATTTTAAATATCCCAGGGATTGCCTTTTCTATAGTAAATTATTCAAAAAATAATTTTCAACTGTCACAAATTTTAATTGCGCCAGGATTGACTTTTCTATAGTAAATTATTCAAAAACTAATTTTTATACTGTCGCAAATTTTAAATATCCCAGGGATTGCCTTTTATATAGTAAATTATTCAAAAAATAATTTTCAACTGTCACAAATTTTAATTGCGCCAGGGATTGACTTTTCTATAGTAAATTATTCAAAAACTAATTTTATACTGTCGCAAATTTTAAATATCCCAGGATTGACTTTTCTATAGTAAATTATTCAAAAAATAATTTTCAACTGTCACAAATTTTAATTACGCCAGGGATTGACTTTTCTATAGTAAATTATTCAAAAACTAATTTTATACTGTCGCAAATTTTAAATATCCAGGGATTGCCTTTTCTATAGTAAATTATTCAAAAAATAATTTTCAACTGTCACAAATTTTAATTGCGCCAGGGATTGACTTTTCTATAGTAAATTATTCAAAAACTAATTTTATACTGTCGCAAATTTTAAATATCCCAGGGATTGCCTTTTCTATAGTAAATTATTCAAAAATAATTTCAACTGTCACAAATTTTAATTGCGCCAGGGATTGACTTTTCTATAGTAAATTATTCAAAAACTAATTTTATACTGTCGCAAATTTTAAATATCCCAGGGATTGACTTTTCTATAGTAAATTATTCAAAAACTAATTTTCAACTGTCACAAATTTTAATTACGCCAGGGATTGACTTTTCTATAGTAAATTATTCAAAAACTAATTTTATACTGTCGCAAATTTTAAATATCCCAGGGATTGCCTTTTCTATAGTAAATTATTCAAAAAATAATTTTCAACTGTCACAAATTTTAATTGCGCCAGGGATTGCCTTTTCTATAGTAATTTTTCAAAAACTAATTTTATACTGTCGCAAATTTTAAATATCCCAGGGATTGCCTTTTCTATAGTAAATTATTCAAAAAATAATTTTATACTGTCACAAATTTTAATTGCGCCAGGGATTGACTTTTCTATAGTAAATTATTCAAAAACTAATTTTATACTGTCGCAAATTTTAAATATCCAGGGATTGCCTTTTCTATAGTAAATTATTCAAAAAATAATTTTCAACTGTCACAAATTTTAATTGCGCCAGGATTGACTTTTCTATAGTAAATTATTCAAAAACTAATTTTATACTGTCACAAATTTTAATTGCGCCAGGGATTGACTTTTCTATAGTAAATTATTCAAAAAATAATTTTCAACTGTCACAAATTTTGATTGCGCCAGGGATTGACTTTTCTATAGTAAATTATTCAAAAAATAATTTTATACTGTCACAAATTTTAATTGCGCCAGGGATTGACTTTTCTATAGTAAATTATTCAAAAAATAATTTTCAACTGTCACAAATTTAATTACGCCAGGGATTGACTTTTCTATAGTAAATTATTCAAAAACTAATTTTATACTGTCACAAATTTTAATTGCGCCAGGGATTGACTTTTCTATAGTAAATTTTTCAAAAACTAATTTTATACTGTCGCAAATTTTAAATATCCCAGGGATTGCCTTTTCTATAGTAAATTATTCAAAAAATAATTTTATACTGTCACAAATTTTAATTGCGCCAGGGATTGACTTTTCTATAGTAAATTATTCAAAAAATAATTTTATACTGTCACAAATTTTAATTACGCCAGGGATTGCCTTTTTCTATAGTAAATTATTCAAAAACTAATTTTATACTGTCACAAATTTTAATTGCGCCAGGGATTGACTTTTCTATAGTAAATTATTCAAAAACTAATTTTATACTGTCACAAATTTTAATTGCGCCAGGGATTGACTTTTCTATAGTAAATTATTCAAAAAATAATTTTCAACTGTCACAAATTTTAATTGCGCCAGGGATTGACTTTTCTATAGTAAATTATTCAAAAAATAATTTTATACTGTCACAAATTTTAATTGCGCCAGGGATTGACTTTTCTATAGTAAATTATTCAAAAAAATAATTTTCAACTGTCACAAATTTTAATTACGCCAGGGATTGACTTTTCTATAGTAAATTATTCAAAAACTAATTTTATACTGTCGCAAATTTTAAATATCCCAGGGATTGCCTTTTCTATAGTAAATTATTCAAAAAATAATTTCAACTGTCACAAATTTTAAATATCCCAGGGATTGACTTTTCTATAGTAAATTATTCAAAAACTAATTTTATACTGTCACAAATTTTAATTGCGCCAGGGATTGACTTTTCTATAGTAAATTATTCAAAAACTAATTTTATACTGTCGCAATTTTAATTGCGCCAGGGATTGACTTTTCTATAGTAAATTATTCAAAAACTAATTTTATACTGTCACAAATTTTAATTGCGCCAGGGATTGACTTTTCTATAGTAAATTATTCAAAAACTAATTTTATACTGTCGCAAATTTTAATTGCGCCAGGGATTGACTTTTCTATAGTAAATTATTCAAAAACTAATTTTATACTGTCACAAATTTTAATTACGCCAGGGATTGCCTTTTCTATAGTAAATTATTCAAAAAATAATTTTCAACTGTCACAAATTTTAATTGCGCCAGGGATTGACTTTTCTATAGTAAATTATTCAAAAACTAATTTTTATACTGTCACAAATTTTAATTGCGCCAGGGATTGACTTTTCTATAGTAAATTATTCAAAAAATAATTTTCAACTGTCACAAATTTTAATTGCGCCAGGGATTGACTTTTCTATAGTAAATTATTCAAAAAATAATTTTATACTGTCACAAATTTTAATTGCGCCAGGGATTGACTTTTCTATAGTAAATTATTCAAAAAATAATTTTATACTGTCGCAAATTTTAAATATCCCAGGGATTGACTTTTCTATAGTAAATTATTCAAAAACTAATTTTATACTGTCGCAAATTTTAATTGCGCCAGGGATTGACTTTTCTATAGTAAATTATTCAAAAACTAATTTTATACTGTCACAAATTTTAATTGCGCCAGGGATTGACTTTTCTATAGTAAATTATTCAAAAACTAATTTTATACTGTCGCAAATTTTAAATATCCCAGGGATTGCCTTTTCTATAGTAAATTATTCAAAAAATAATTTTCAACTGTCACAAATTTTAATTGCGCCAGGGATTGCCTTTTCTATAGTAAATTTTTCAAAAACTAATTTTATACTGTCGCAAATTTTAAATATCCCAGGGATTGCCTTTTCTATAGTAAATTATTCAAAAAATAATTTTATACTGTCACAAATTTTAATTGCGCCAGGGATTGACTTTTCTATAGTAAATTTTTCAAAAACTAATTTTATACTGTCGCAAATTTTAAATATCCCAGGGATTGCCTTTTCTATAGTAAATTATTCAAAAAATAATTTTATACTGTCACAAATTTTAATTGCGCCAGGGATTGACTTTTCTATAGTAAATTATTCAAAAACTAATTTTCAACTGTCACAAATTTTAATTACGCCAGGGATTGACTTTTCTATAGTAAATTATTCAAAAACTAATTTTATACTGTCACAAATTTTAATTGCGCCAGGGATTGACTTTTCTATAGTAAATTATTCAAAAACTAATTTTATACTGTCGCAAATTTTAAATATCCCAGGGATTGCCTTTTCTATAGTAAATAATTCAAAAAATAATTTTCAACTGTCACAAATTTTAATTGCGCCAGGGATTGCCTTTTCTATAGTAAATTTTTCAAAAACTAATTTTATACTGTCGCAAATTTTAAATATCCCAGGGATTGCCTTTTCTATAGTAAATTATTCAAAAAATAATTTTATACTGTCACAAATTTTAATTGCGCCAGGGATTGACTTTTCTATAGTAAATTATTCAAAAACTAATTTTATACTGTCGCAAATTTTAAATATCCCAGGGATTGCCTTTTCTATAGTAAATTATTCAAAAAATAATTTTCAACTGTCACAAATTTTAATTGCGCCAGGGATTGCCTTTTCTATAGTAAATTTTTCAAAAACTAATTTTATACTGTCGCAAATTTTAAATATCCCAGGGATTGCCTTTTCTATAGTAAATTATTCAAAAAATAATTTTATACTGTCACAAATTTTAATTGCGCCAGGGATTGACTTTTCTATAGTAAATTATTCAAAAAATAATTTTCAACTGTCACAAATTTTAATTACGCCAGGGATTGACTTTTCTATAGTAAATTATTCAAAAACTAATTTTATACTGTCACAAATTTTAATTGCGCCACGGATTGACTTTTCTATAGTAAATTTTTCAAAAACTAATTTTATACTGTCGCAAATTTTAAATATCCCAGGGATTGCCTTTTCTATAGTAAATTATTCAAAAAATAATTTTATACTGTCACAAATTTTAATTGCGCCAGGGATTGACTTTTCTATAGTAAATTATTCAAAAAATAATTTTATACTGTCACAAATTTTAATTACGCCAGGGATTGCCTTTTCTATAGTAAATTATTCAAAAAATAATTTTCAACTGTCACAAATTTTAATTGCGCCAGGGATTGACTTTTCTATAGTAAATTATTCAAAAACTAATTTTATACTGTCACAAATTTTAATTGCGCCAGGGATTGACTTTTCTATAGTAAATTATTCAAAAAATAATTTTCAACTGTCACAAATTTTAATTGCGCCAGGGATTGACTTTTCTATAGTAAATTATTCAAAAAATAATTTTATACTGTCACAAATTTTAATTGCGCCAGGGATTGACTTTTCTATAGTAAATTATTCAAAAAATAATTTTCAACTGTCACAAATTTTAATTACGCCAGGGATTGACTTTTCTATAGTAAATTATTCAAAAACTAATTTTATACTGTCGCAAATTTTAAATATCCCAGGGATTGCCTTTTCTATAGTAAATTATTCAAAAAATAATTTTCAACTGTCACAAATTTTAAATATCCCAGGGATTGACTTTTCTATAGTAAATTATTCAAAAACTAATTTTATACTGTCACAAATTTTAATTGCGCCAGGGATTGACTTTTCTATAGTAAATTATTCAAAAACTAATTTTATACTGTCGCAAATTTTAATTGCGCCAGGGATTGACTTTTCTATAGTAAATTATTCAAAAACTAATTTTATACTGTCACAAATTTTAATTACGCCAGGGATTGCCTTTTCTATAGTAAATTATTCAAAAAATAATTTTATACTGTCACAAATTTTAATTGCGCCAGGGATTGACTTTTCTATAGTAAATTATTCAAAAACTAATTTTATACTGTCACAAATTTTAATTGCGCCAGGGATTGACTTTTCTATAGTAAATTATTCAAAAAATAATTTTCAACTGTCACAAATTTTAATTGCGCCAGGGATTGACTTTTCTATAGTAAATTATTCAAAAAATAATTTTATACTGTCACAAATTTTAATTGCGCCAGGGATTGACTTTTCTATAGTAAATTATTCAAAAAATAATTTTATACTGTCGCAAATTTTAAATATCCCAGGGATTGACTTTTCTATAGTAAATTATTCAAAAACTAATTTTATACTGTCGCAAATTTTAATTGCGCCAGGGATTGACTTTTCTATAGTAAATTATTCAAAAACTAATTTTATACTGTCACAAATTTTAATTGCGCCAGGGATTGACTTTTCTATAGTAAATTATTCAAAAACTAATTTTATACTGTCGCAAATTTTAAATATCCCAGGGATTGCCTTTTCTATAGTAAATTATTCAAAAAATAATTTTCAACTGTCACAAATTTTAATTGCGCCAGGGATTGACTTTTCTATAGTAAATTATTCAAAAAATAATTTTATACTGTCACAAATTTTAATTGCGCCAGGGATTGACTTTTCTATAGTAAATTATTCAAAAACTAATTTTATACTGTCGCAAATTTTAATTGCGCCAGGGATTGACTTTTCTATAGTAAATTATTCAAAAACTAATTTTATACTGTCACAAATTTTAATTGCGCCAGGGATTGACTTTTCTATAGTAAATTATTCAAAAAATAATTTTCAACTGTCACAAATTTTAATTGCGCCAGGGATTGCCTTTTCTATAGTAAATTATTCAAAAACTAATTTTATACTGTCGCAAATTTTAATTGCGCCAGGGATTGACTTTTCTATAGTAAATTATTCAAAAACTAATTTTATACTGTCACAAATTTTAATTGCGCCAGGGATTGCCTTTTCTATAGTAAATAATTCAAAAAATAATTTTCAACTGTCACAAATTTTAATTGCGCCAGGGATTGCCTTTTCTATAGTAAATTATTCAAAAACTAATTTTATACTGTCGCAAATTTTAATTACGCCAGGGATTGCCTTTTCTATAGTAAATTATTCAAAAAATAATTTTCAACTGTCACAAATTTTAATTGCGCCAGGGATTGCCTTTTCTATAGTAAATTATTCAAAAAATAATTTTATACTGTCACAAATTTTAATTGCGCCAGGGATTGACTTTTCTATAGTAAATTATTCAAAAAATAATTTTCAACTGTCACAAATTTTAATTGCGCCAGGGATTGCCTTTTCTATAGTAAATTATTCAAAAACTAATTTTATACTGTCGCAAATTTTAATTGCGCCAGGGATTGACTTTTCTATAGTAAATTATTCAAAAAATAATTTTCAACTGTCACAAATTTTAATTGCGCCAGGGATTGCCTTTTCTATAGTAAATTATTCAAAAAATAATTTTCAACTGTCACAAATTTTAATTGCGCCAGGGATTGCCTTTTCTATAGTAAATTATTCAAAAACTAATTTTATACTGTCACAAATTTTAATTGCGCCAGGGATTGACTTTTCTATAGTAAATTATTCAAAAAATAATTTTCAACTGTCACAAATTTTAATTGCGCCAGGGATTGCCTTTTCTATAGTAAATTATTCAAAAACTAATTTTATACTGTCGCAAATTTTAATTGCGCCAGGGATTGACTTTTCTATAGTAAATTATTCAAAAACTAATTTTATACTGTCACAAATTTTAATTGCGCCAGGGATTGACTTTTCTATAGTAAATTATTCAAAAACTAATTTTCAACTGTCACAAATTTTAATTGCGCCAGGGATTGACTTTTCTATAGTAAATTATTCAAAAACTAATTTTATACTGTCGCAAATTTTAAATATCCCAGGGATTGCCTTTTCTATAGTAAATTATTCAAAAAATAATTTTCAACTGTCACAAATTTTAATTGCGCCAGGGATTGACTTTTCTATAGTAAATTATTCAAAAACTAATTTTATACTGTCGCAAATTTTAATTACGCCAGGGATTGCCTTTTCTATAGTAAATTATTCAAAAAATAATTTTATACTGTCACAAATTTTAATTGCGCCAGGGATTGACTTTTCTATAGTAAATTATTCAAAAAATAATTTTCAACTGTCACAAATTTTAATTACGCCAGGGATTGACTTTTCTATAGTAAATTATTCAAAAACTAATTTTATACTGTCGCAAATTTTATGTGCGCCAGGGATTGACTTTTCTATAGTAAATTATTCAAAAAATAATTTTCAACTGTCACAAATTTTAATTGCGCCAGGGATTGCCTTTTCTATAGTAAATTATTCAAAAACTAATTTTATACTGTCGCAAATTTTAATTGCGCCAGGGATTGACTTTTCTATAGTAAATTATTCAAAAACTAATTTTATACTGTCGCAAATTTTATGTGCGCCAGGGATTGACTTTTCTATAGTAAATTATTCAAAAAATAATTTTCAACTGTCACAAATTTTAATTGCGCCAGGGATTGACTTTTCTATAGTAAATTATTCAAAAACTAATTTTATACTGTCGCAAATTTTATGTGCGCCAGGGATTGACTTTTCTATAGTAAATTATTCAAAAACTAATTTTATACTGTCGCAAATTTTATGTGCGCCAGGGATTGACTTTTCTATAGTAAATTATTCAAAAAATAATTTTCAACTGTCACAAATTTTAATTACGCCAGGGATTGACTTTTCTATAGTAAATTATTCAAAAAATAATTTTATACTGTCGCAAATTTTAATTACGCCAGGGATTGCCTTTTCTATAGTAAATTATTCAAAAACTAATTTTCAACTGTCACAAATTTTAATTGCGCCAGGGATTGCCTTTTCTATAGTAAATTATTCAAAAACTAATTTTATACTGTCACAAATTTTAATTGCGCCAGGGATTGACTTTTCTATAGTAAATTATTCAAAAAATAATTTTCAACTGTCACAAATTTTAATTGCGCCAGGGATTGACTTTTCTATAGTAAATTATTCAAAAAATAATTTTATACTGTCACAAATTTTAATTGCGCCAGGGATTGACTTTTCTATAGTAAATTATTCAAAAACTAATTTTATACTGTCGCAAATTTTAATTGCGCCAGGGATTGCCTTTTCTATAGTAAATTATTCAAAAACTAATTTTATACTGTCACAAATTTTAATTGCGCCAGGGATTGACTTTTCTATAGTAAATTATTCAAAAAATAATTTTCAACTGTCACAAATTTTAATTACGCCAGGGATTGACTTTTCTATAGTAAATTATTCAAAAAATAATTTTATACTGTCGCAAATTTTAATTGCGCCAGGGATTGACTTTTCTATAGTAAATTATTCAAAAACTAATTTTATACTGTCACAAATTTTAATTGCGCCAGGGATTGACTTTTCTATAGTAAATTATTCAAAAACTAATTTTATACTGTCGCAAATTTTAAATATCCCAGGGATTGACTTTTCTATAGTAAATTATTCAAAAAATAATTTTATACTGTCACAAATTTTAATTGCGCCAGGGATTGACTTTTCTATAGTAAATTATTCAAAAACTAATTTTATACTGTCGCAAATTTTAATTACGCCAGGGATTGCCTTTTCTATAGTAAATTATTCAAAAAATAATTTTATACTGTCACAAATTTTAATTGCGCCAGGGATTGCCTTTTCTATAGTAAATTATTCAAAAACTAATTTTATACTGTCGCAAATTTTAAATATCCCAGGGATTGACTTTTCTATAGTAAATTATTCAAAAACTAATTTTATACTGTTACAAATTTTAATTACGCCAGGGATTGCCTTTTCTATAGTAAATTATTCAAAAAATAATTTTCAACTGTCACAAATTTTAATTGCGCCAGGGATTGACTTTTCTATAGTAAAATATTCAAAAACTAATTTTATACTGTCACAAATTTTAATTGCGCCAGGGATTGACTTTTCTATAGTAAATTATTCAAAAACTAATTTTATACTGTCGCAAATTTTAATTACGCCAGGGATTGCCTTTTCTATAGTAAATTATTCAAAAACTAATTTTATACTGTCACAAATTTTAATTGCGCCAGGGATTGACTTTTCTATAGTAAATTATTCAAAAAATAATTTTCAACTGTCACAAATTTTAATTACGCCAGGGATTGACTTTTCTATAGTAAATTATTCAAAAAATAATTTTATACTGTCGCAAATTTTAATTGCGCCAGGGATTGACTTTTCTATAGTAAATTATTCAAAAACTAATTTTATACTGTCACAAATTTTAATTGCGCCAGGGATTGACTTTTCTATAGTAAATTATTCAAAAAATAATTTTCAACTGTCACAAATTTTAATTGCGCCAGGGATTGCCTTTTCTATAGTAAATTATTCAAAAACTAATTTTATACTGTCACAAATTTTAATTGCGCCAGGGATTGCCTTTTCTATAGTAAATTATTCAAAAACTAATTTTATACTGTCACAAATTTTAATTGCGCCAGGGATTGCCTTTTCTATAGTAAATTATTCAAAAACTAATTTTCAACTGTCACAAATTTTAATTACGCCAGGGATTGACTTTTCTATAGTAAATTATTCAAAAAATAATTTTCAACTGTCGCAAATTTTAATTACGCCAGGGATTGACTTTTCTATAGTAAATTATTCAAAAACTAATTTTATACTGTCACAAATTTTAATTACGCCAGGGATTGACTTTTCTATAGTAAATTATTCAAAAACTAATTTTATACTGTCGCAAATTTTAAATATCCCAGGGATTGACTTTTCTATAGTAAATTATTCAAAAAATAATTTTCAACTGTCACAAATTTTAATTGCGCCAGGGATTGACTTTTCTATAGTAAATTATTCAAAAACTAATTTTATACTGTCACAAATTTTAATTGCACCAGGGATTGACTTTTCTATAGTAAATTATTCAAAAACTAATTTTATACTGTCGCAAATTTTAAATATCCCAGGGATTGACTTTTCTATAGTAAATTATTCAAAAAATAATTTTATACTGTCGCAAATTTTAATTACGCCAGGGATTGCCTTTTCTATAGTAAATTATTCAAAAACTAATTTTATACTGTCGCAAATTTTAATTGCGCCAGGGATTGACTTTTCTATAGTAAATTATTCAAAAAATAATTTTCAACTGTCACAAATTTTAATTGCGCCAGGGATTGACTTTTCTATAGTAAATTATTCAAAAAATAATTTTATACTGTCACAAATTTTAATTGCGCCAGGGATTGACTTTTCTATAGTAAATTATTCAAAAAATAATTTTCAACTGTCACAAATTTTAATTGCGCCAGGGATTGACTTTTCTATAGTAAATTATTCAAAAATCCCTGGCGCACATAAATTTTGCGACAGTATAAAATTAGTTTTTGAATAATTTACTATAGAAAAGTCAATCCCTGGCGTAATTAAAATTTGTGACAGTTGAAAATTAGTTTTTGAATAATTTACTATAGAAAAGTCAATCACTGGCGCAATTAAAATTTGCGACAGTATAAAATTAGTTTTTGAATAATTTACTATAGAAAAGTCAATCCCTGGCGTAATTAAAATTTGTGACAGTTGAAAATTAGTTTTTGAATAATTTACTATAGAAAAGTCAATCCCTGGCGCAATTAAAATTTGCGACTGTATAAAATTAGTTTTTGAATAATTTACTATAGAAAAGTCAATCCCTGGCGCAATTAAAATTTGTGACAGTATAAAATTAGTTTTTGAATAATTTACTATAGAAAAGGCAATCCCTGGCGTAATTAAAATTTGCGACAGTATAAAATTATTTTTTGAAAAATTTACTATAGAAAAGTCAATCCCTGGCGCAATTAAAATTTGTGACAGTATAAAATTATTTTTTGAATAATTTACTATAGAAAAGTCAATCCCTGGCGCAATTAAAATTTGTGACAGTTGAAAATTATTTTTTGAATAATTTACTATAGAAAAGTCAATCCCTGGCGCAATTAAAATTTGCGACAGTATAAAATTAGTTTTTGAATAATTTACTATAGAAAAGGCAATCCCTGGCGTAATTAAAATTTGCGACAGTATAAAATTATTTTTGAATAATTTACTATAGAAAAGGCAATCCCTGGCGCAATTAAAATTTGTGACAGTTGAAAATTATTTTTTGAATAATTTACTATAGAAAAGTCAATCCCTGGGATATTTAAAATTTGCGACAGTATAAAATTATTTTTTGAATAATTTACTATAGAAAAGTCAATCCCTGGCGCAATTAAAATTTGTGACAGTATAAAATTAGTTTTTGAATAATTTACTATAGAAAAGGCAATCCCTGGGATATTTAAAATTTGCGACAGTATAAAATTATTTTTTGAATAATTTACTATAGAAAAGTCAATCCCTGGCGCAATTAAAATTTGTGACAGTATAAAATTAGTTTTTGAATAATTTACTATAGAAAAGGCAATCCCTGGCGCAATTAAAATTTGTGACAGTTGAAAATTATTTTTTGAATAATTTACTATAGAAAAGTCAATCCCTGGCGCAATTAAAATTTGTGACAGTATAAAATTAGTTTTTGAATAATTTACTATAGAAAAGGCAATCCCTGGCGCAATTAAAATTTGTGACAGTTGAAAATTATTTTTTGAATAATTTACTATAGAAAAGTCAATCCCTGGGATATTTAAAATTTGCGACAGTATAAAATTAGTTTTTGAATAATTTACTATAGAAAAGTCAATCCCTGGGATATTTAAAATTTGCGACAGTATAAAATTAGTTTTTGAATAATTTACTATAGAAAAGGCAATCCCTGGCGCAATTAAAATTTGCGACAGTATAAAATTAGTTTTTGAATAATTTACTATAGAAAAGTCAATCCCTGGGATATTTAAAATTTGCGACAGTATAAAATTAGTTTTTGAATAATTTACTATAGAAAAGGCAATCCCTGGCGCAATTAAAATTTGTGACAGTTGAAAATTATTTTTTGAATAATTTACTATAGAAAAGTCAATCCCTGGCGCAATTAAAATTTGTGACAGTATAAAATTAGTTTTTGAATAATTTACTATAGAAAAGGCAATCCCTGGCGCAATTAAAATTTGTGACAGTTGAAAATTATTTTTTGAATAATTTACTATAGAAAAGTCAATCCCTGGGATATTTAAAATTTGCGACAGTATAAAATTAGTTTTTGAATAATTTACTATAGAAAAGGCAATCCCTGGCGCAATTAAAATTTGTGACAGTATAAAATTATTTTTTGAATAATTTACTATAGAAAAGTCAATCCCTGGCGCAATTAAAATTTGTGACAGTATAAAATTAGTTTTTGAATAATTTACTATAGAAAAGTCAATCCCTGGCGCAATTAAAATTTGCGACAGTATAAAATTAGTTTTTGAATAATTTACTATAGAAAAGTCAATCCCTGGCGCAATTAAAATTTGTGACAGTTGAAAATTATTTTTTGAATAATTTACTATAGAAAAGTCAATCCCTGGCGCAATTAAAATTTGTGACAGTTGAAAATTATTTTTTGAATAATTTACTATAGAAAAGGCAATCCCTGTCGCAAATTTTAAATATCCCAGGGATTGACTTTTCTATAGTAAATTATTCAAAAACTAATTTTATACTGTCGCAAATTTTAAATATCCCAGGGATTGACTTTTCTATAGTAAATTATTCAAAAAATAATTTTCAACTGTCACAAATTTTAATTGCGCCAGGGATTGACTTTTCTATAGTAAATTATTCAAAAAATAATTTTCAACTGTCACAAATTTTAATTGCGCCAGGGATTGCCTTTTCTATAGTAAATTATTCAAAAACTAATTTTATACTGTCGCAAATTTTAATTACGCCAGGGATTGCCTTTTCTATAGTAAATTAT
The DNA here is from genome assembly GCA_963930735.1 of Dioctria linearis. Taxonomy (NCBI): domain Eukaryota; kingdom Metazoa; phylum Arthropoda; class Insecta; order Diptera; family Asilidae; genus Dioctria; species Dioctria linearis. The sequence continues at coordinate 14,809 of CAWVNZ010000755.1, forward strand.
TCAAAAACTAATTTTATACTGTCACAAATTTTAATTACGCCAGGGATTGACTTTTCTATAGTAAATTATTCAAAAAATAATTTTCAACTGTCACAAATTTTAATTGCGCCAGGGATTGACTTTTCTATAGTAAATTATTCAAAAACTAATTTTCAACTGTCACAAATTTTAATTGCGCCAGGGATTGACTTTTCTATAGTAAATTATTCAAAAAATAATTTTCAACTGTCACAAATTTTAATTGCGCCAGGGATTGCTTTTTCTATAGTAAATTATTCAAAAAATAATTTTATACTGTCGCAAATTATTTTTTGAATAATTTACTATAGAAAAGGCAATCCCTGGCGCAATTAAAATTTGTGACAGTTGAAAATTATTTTTTGAATAATTTACTATAGAAAAGGCAATCCCTGGGATATTTAAAATTTGCGACAGTATAAAATTAGTTTTTGAATAATTTACTATAGAAAAGGCAATCCCTGGGATATTTAAAATTTGCGACAGTATAAAATTAGTTTTTGAATAATTTACTATAGAAAAGGCAATCCCTGGCGCAATTAAAATTTGTGACAGTTGAAAATTATTTTTTGAATAATTTACTATAGAAAAGTCAATCCCTGGCGCAATTAAAATTTGCGACAGTATAAAATTATTTTTTGAATAATTTACTATAGAAAAGGCAATCCCTGGCGTAATTAAAATTTGTGACAGTTGAAAATTATTTTTTGAATAATTTACTATAGAAAAGGCAATCCCTGGCGCAATTAAAATTTGTGACAGTATAAAATTAGTTTTTGAATAATTTACTATAGAAAAGGCAATCCCTGGCGCAATTAAAATTTGTGACAGTTGAAAATTATTTTTTGAATAATTTACTATAGAAAAGTCAATCCCTGGCGCAATTAAAATTTGTGACAGTTGAAAATTATTTTTTGAATAATTTACTATAGAAAAGGCAATCCCTGGCGCAATTAAAATTTGTGACAGTTGAAAATTATTTTTTGAATAATTTACTATAGAAAAGGCAATCCCTGGGATATTTAAAATTTGCGACAGTATAAAATTAGTTTTTGAATAATTTACTATAGAAAAGGCAATCCCTGGGATATTTAAAATTTGCGACAGTATAAAATTAGTTTTTGAATAATTTACTATAGAAAAGGCAATCCCTGGCGCAATTAAAATTTGTGACAGTTGAAAATTATTTTTTGAATAATTTACTATAGAAAAGTCAATCCCTGGCGCAATTAAAATTTGCGACAGTATAAAATTATTTTTTGAATAATTTACTATAGAAAAGGCAATCCCTGGCGTAATTAAAATTTGTGACAGTTGAAAATTATTTTTTGAATAATTTACTATAGAAAAGGCAATCCCTGGCGCAATTAAAATTTGTGACAGTATAAAATTAGTTTTTGAATAATTTACTATAGAAAAGGCAATCCCTGGCGCAATTAAAATTTGTGACAGTTGAAAATTATTTTTTGAATAATTTACTATAGAAAAGTCAATCCCTGGCGCAATTAAAATTTGTGACAGTTGAAAATTATTTTTTGAATAATTTACTATAGAAAAGGCAATCCCTGGCGCAATTAAAATTTGTGACAGTTGAAAATTATTTTTTGAATAATTTGCTATAGAAAAGGCAATCCCTGGGATATTTAAAATTTGCGACAGTATAAAATTAGTTTTTGAATAATTTACTATAGAAAAGGCAATCCCTGGGATATTTAAAATTTGCGACAGTATAAAATTAGTTTTTGAATAATTTACTATAGAAAAGGCAATCCCTGGCGCAATTAAAATTTGTGACAGTTGAAAATTATTTTTTGAATAATTTACTATAGAAAAGTCAATCCCTGGCGCAATTAAAATTTGCGACAGTATAAAATTATTTTTTGAATAATTTACTATAGAAAAGGCAATCCCTGGCGTAATTAAAATTTGTGACAGTTGAAAATTATTTTTTGAATAATTTACTATAGAAAAGGCAATCCCTGGCGCAATTAAAATTTGTGACAGTATAAAATTAGTTTTTGAATAATTTACTATAGAAAAGGCAATCCCTGGCGCAATTAAAATTTGTGACAGTTGAAAATTATTTGTTGAATAATTTACTATAGAAAAGTCAATCCCTGGCGCAATTAAAATTTGTGACAGTTGAAAATTATTTTTTGAATAATTTACTATAGAAAAGGCAATCCCTGGCGCAATTAAAATTTGTGACAGTTGAAAATTATTTTTTGAATAATTTACTATAGAAAAGGCAATCCCTGGGATATTTAAAATTTGCGACAGTATAAAATTAGTTTTTGAATAATTTACTATAGAAAAGGCAATCCCTGGGATATTTAAAATTTGCGACAGTATAAAATTAGTTTTTGAATAATTTACTATAGAAAAGGCAATCCCTGGCGCAATTAAAATTTGTGACAGTATAAAATTATTTTTTGAATAATTTACTATAGAAAAGTCAATCCCTGGCGCAATTAAAATTTGTGACAGTATAAAATTATTTTTTGAATAATTTACTATAGAAAAGTCAATCCCTGGCACAATTAAAATTTGTGACAGTATAAAATTAGTTTTTGAATAATTTACTATAGAAAAGGCAATCCCTGGCGCAATTAAAATTTGTGACAGTTGAAAATTATTTTTTGAATAATTTACTATAGAAAAGGCAATCCCTGGGATATTTAAAATTTGCGACAGTATAAAATTATTTTTTGAATAATTTACTATAGAAAAGTCAATCCCTGGCGCAATTAAAATTTGTGACAGTATAAAATTATTTTTTGAATAATTTACTATAGAAAAGTCAATCCCTGGCGCAATTAAAATTTGTGACAGTATAAAATTATTTTTTGAATAATTTACTATAGAAAAGTCAATCCCTGGCGCAATTAAAATTTGTGACAGTATAAAATTAGTTTTTGAATAATTTACTATAGAAAAGGCAATCCCTGGCGCAATTAAAATTTGTGACAGTTGAAAATTATTTTTTGAATAATTTACTATAGAAAAGGCAATCCCTGGCGCAATTAAAATTTGTGACAGTATAATATTAGTTTTTGAATAATTTACTATAGAAAAGGCAATCCCTGGCGCAATTAAAATTTGTGACAGTTGAAAATTATTTTTTGAATAATTTACTATAGAAAAGTCAATCCCTGGCGCAATTAAAATTTGTGACAGTTGAAAATTATTTTTTGAATAATTTACTATAGAAAAGTCAATCCCTGGCGCAATTAAAATTTGTGACAGTATAAAATTAGTTTTTGAATAATTTACTATAGAAAAGGCAATCCCTGGCGCAATTAAAATTTGTGACAGTATAAAATTAGTTTTTGAATAATTTACTATAGAAAAGGCAATCCCTGGCGCAATTAAAATTTGTGACAGTTGAAAATTATTTTTTGAATAATTTACTATAGAAAAGTCAATCCCTGGCGCAATTAAAATTTGTGACAGTTGAAAATTATTTTTTGAATAATTTACTATAGAAAAGTCAATCCCTGGCGCAATTAAAATTTGTGACAGTTGCAAATTATTTTTTGAATAATTTACTATAGAAAAGTCAATCCCTGGCGCAATTAAAATTTGTGACAGTTGAAAATTAGTTTTTGAATAATTTACTATAGAAAAGTCAATCCCTGGCGCAATTAAAATTTGTGACAGTTGAAAATTATTTTTTGAATAATTTACTATAGAAAAGTCAATCCCTGGCGTAATTAAAATTTGTGACAGTATAAAATTAGTTTTTGAATAATTTACTATAGAAAAGGCAATCCCTGGCGTAATTAAAATTTGCGACAGTATAAAATTAGTTTTTGAATAATTTACTATAGAAAAGGCAATCCCTGGCGCAATTAAAATTTGTGACAGTTGAAAATTATTTTTTGAATAATTTACTATAGAAAAGTCAATCCCTGGCGCAATTAAAATTTGTGACAGTTGAAAATTATTTTTTGAATAATTTACTATAGAAAAGTCAATCCCTGGCGCAATTAAAATTTGTGACAGTTGAAAATTATTTTTTGAATAATTTACTATAGAAAAGTCAATCCCTGGCGTAATTAAAATTTGTGACAGTTGAAAATTATTTTTTGAATAATTTACTATAGAAAAGTCAATCCCTGGCGCAATTAAAATTTGTGACAGTATAAAATTAGTTTTTGAATAATTTACTATAGAAAAGGCAATCCCTGGGATATTTAAAATTTGCGACAGTATAAAATTAGTTTTTGAATAATTTACTATAGAAAAGGCAATCCTTGGCGCAATTAAAATTTGTGACAGTTGAAAATTAGTTTTTGAATAATTTACTATAGAAAAGTCAATCCCTGGCGCAATTAAAATTTGTGACAGTTGAAAATTATTTTTTGAATAATTTACTATAGAAAAGGCAATCCCTGGGATATTTAAAATTTGCGACAGTATAAAATTAGTTTTTGAATAATTTACTATAGAAAAGTCAATCCCTGGCGCAATTAAAATTTGTGACAGTTGAAAATTAGTTTTTGAATAATTTACTATAGAAAAGTCAATCCCTGGCGCAATTAAAATTTGTGACAGTATAAAATTAGTTTTTGAATAATTTTCTATAGAAAAGGCAATCCCTGTAGTAAATTATTCAAAAACTAATTTTCAACTGTCACAAATTTTAATTGCGCCAGGGATTGACTTTTCTATAGTAAATTATTCAAAAACTAATTTTATACTGTCGCAAATTTTAATTGCGCCAGGGATTGACTTTTCTATAGTAAATTATTCAAAAAATAATTTTATACTGTCGCAAATTTTAATTGCGCCAGGGATTGACTTTTCTATAGTAAATTATTCAAAAAATAATTTTCAACTGTCACAAATTTTAAATATCCCAGGGATTGCCTTTTCTATAGTAAATTATTCAAAAACTAATTTTATACTGTCGCAAATTTTAATTACGCCAGGGATTGCCTTTTCTATAGTAAATTATTCAAAAACTAATTTTATACTGTCGCAAATTTTAATTGCGCCAGGGATTGACTTTTCTATAGTAAATTATTCAAAAAATAATTTTCAACTGTCACAAATTTTAATTGCGCCAGGGATTGACTTTTCTATAGTAAATTATTCAAAAAATAATTTTATACTGTCACAAATTTTAATTGCGCCAGGGATTGACTTTTCTATAGTAAATTATTCAAAAGATAATTTTCAACTGTCACAAATTTTAATTGCGCCAGGGATTGACTTTTCTATAGTAAATTATTCAAAAATCCCTGGCGCACATAAAATTTGCGACAGTATAAAATTAGTTTTTGAATAATTTACTATAGAAAAGTCAATCCCTGGCGCAATTAAAATTTGTGACAGTATAAAATTAGTTTTTGAATAATTTACTATAGAAAAGTCAATCCCTGGCGCAATTAAAATTTGCGACAGTATAAAATTAGTTTTTGAATAATTTACTATAGAAAAGTCAATCCCTGGCGTAATTAAAATTTGCGACAGTATAAAATTAGTTTTTGAATAATTTACTATAGAAAAGTCAATCCCTGGCGTAATTAAAATTTGTGACAGTTGAAAATTAGTTTTTGAATAATTTACTATAGAAAAGTCAATCCCTGGCGCAATTAAAATTTGCGACAGTATAAAATTAGTTTTTGAATAATTTACTATAGAAAAGTCAATCCCTGGCGCAATTAAAATTTGTGACAGTATAAAATTAGTTTTTGAATAATTTACTATAGAAAAGGCAATCCCTGGCGTAATTAAAATTTGCGACAGTATAAAATTATTTTTTGAAAAATTTACTATAGAAAAGTCAATCCCTGGCGCAATTAAAATTTGCGACAGTATAAAATTAGTTTTTGAATAATTTACTATAGAAAAGTCAATCCCTGGGATATTTAAAATTTGCGACAGTATAAAATTAGTTTTTGAATAATTTACTATAGAAAAGTCAATCCCTGGCGCAATTAAAATTTGTGACAGTTGAAAATTAGTTTTTGAATAATTTACTATAGAAAAGGCAATCCCTGGCGCAATTAAAATTTGTGACAGTATAAAATTAGTTTTTGAATAATTTACTATAGAAAAGTCAATCCCTGGCGCAATTAAAATTTGTGACAGTATAAAATTAGTTTTTGAATAATTTACTATAGAAAAGTCAATCCCTGGGATATTTAAAATTTGCGACAGTATAAAATTAGTTTTTGAATAATTTACTATAGAAAAGTCAATCCCTGGCGCAATTAAAATTTGTGACAGTTGAAAATTAGTTTTTGAATAATTTACTATAGAAAAGGCAATCCCTGGCGCAATTAAAATTTGTGACAGTATAAAATTAGTTTTTGAATAATTTACTATAGAAAACTCAATCCCTGGCGCAATTAAAATTTGTGACAGTTGAAAATTATTTTTTGAATAATTTACTATAGAAAAGGCAATCCCTGGCGTAATTAAAATTTGTGACAGTATAAAATTAGTTTTTGAATAATTTACTATAGAAAAGTCAATCCCTGGCGCAATTAAAATTTGCGACAGTATAAAATTAGTTTTTGAATAATTTACTATAGAAAAGTCAATCCCCTGGCGCAATTAAAATTTGTGACAGTTGAAAATTAGTTTTTGAATAATTTACTATAGAAAAGGCAATCCCTGGGATATTTAAAATTTGCGACAGTATAAAATTAGTTTTTGAATAATTTACTATAGAAAAGGCAATCCCTGGCGTAATTAAAATTTGTGACAGTTGAAAATTAGTTTTTGAATAATTTACTATAGAAAAGTCAATCCCTGGCGCAATTAAAATTTGCGACAGTATAAAATTAGTTTTTGAATAATTTACTATAGAAAAGTCAATCCCTGGCGCAATTAAAATTTGTGACAGTTGAAAATTATTTTTTGAATAATTTACTATAGAAAAGGCAATCCCTGGGATATTTAAAATTTGTGACAGTATAAAATTAGTTTTTGAATAATTTACTATAGAAAAGTCAATCCCTGGCGCAATTAAAATTTGTGACAGTTGAAAATTATTTTTTGAATAATTTACTATAGAAAAGGCAATCCCTGGCGTAATTAAAATTTGTGACAGTATAAAATTAGTTTTTGAATAATTTACTATAATAATAATTGAGTAAATTTTTCAAAAAATAATTTTATACTGTCGCAAATTTTAATTACGCCAGGGATTGCCTTTTCTATAGTAAATTATTCAAAAACTAATTTTATACTGTCACAAATTTTAATTGCGCCAGGGATTGACTTTTCTATAGTAAATTATTCAAAAACTAATTTTCAACTGTCACAAATTTTAATTGCGCCAGGGATTGACTTTTCTATAGTAAATTATTCAAAAAATAATTTTATACTGTCACAAATTTTAATTGCGCCAGGGATTGACTTTTCTATAGTAAATTATTCAAAAAATAATTTTCAACTGTCACAAATTTTAATTGCGCCAGGGATTGACTTTTCTATAGTAAATTATTCAAAAAATAATTTTCAACTGTCACAAATTTTAATTGCGCCAGGGATTGACTTTTCTATAGTAAATTATTCAAAAACTAATTTTATATTTTTTGAATAATTTACTATAGAAAAGTCAATCCCTGGCGCAATTAAAATTTGTGACAGTTGAAAATTATTTTTTGAATAACTTACTATAGAAAAGTCAATCCCTGGCGCAATTAAAATTTGTGACAGTATAAAATTATTTTTTGAATAATTTACTATAGAAAAGTCAATCCCTGGCGCAATTAAAATTTGTGACAGTATAAAATTATTTTTTGAATAATTTACTATAGAAAAGTCAATCCCTGGCGCAATTAAAATTTGTGACAGTATAAAATTAGTTTTTGAATAATTTACTATAGAAAAGGCAATCCCTGGCGCAATTAAAATTTGTGACAGTTGAAAATTATTTTTTGAATAATTTACTATAGAAAAGTCAATCCCTGGCGCAATTAAAATTTGTGACAGTTGAAAATTATTTTTTGAATAATTTACTATAGAAAAGGCAATCCCTGGCGCAATTAAAATTTGTGACAGTTGAAAATTATTTTTTGAATAATTTACTATAGAAAAGTCAATCCCTGGCGTAATTAAAATTTGTGACAGTTGAAAATTATTTTTTGAATAATTTACTATAGAAAAGTCAATCCCTGGCGCAATTAAAATTTGTGACAGTATAAAATTAGTTTTTGAATAATTTACTATAGAAAAGTCAATCCCTGGCGCAATTAAAATTTGTGACAGTATAAAATTAGTTTTTGAATAATTTACTATAGAAAAGGCAATCCCTGGCGCAATTAAAATTTGTGACAGTTGAAAATTATTTTTTGAATAATTTACTATAGAAAAGTCAATCCCTGGCGCAATTAAAATTTGTGACAGTTGAAAATTATTTTTTGAATAATTTACTATAGAAAAGTCAATCCCTGGCGTAATTAAAATTTGTGACAGTTGAAAATTATTTTTTGAATAATTTACTATAGAAAAGTCAATCCCTGGCGCAATTAAAATTTGTGACAGTTGAAAATTATTTTTTGAAAAATTTACTATAGAAAAGTCAATCCCTGGCGCAATTAAAATTTGCGACAGTATAAAATTATTTTTTGAATAATTTACTATAGAAAAGGCAATCCCTGGCGTAATTAAAATTTGTGACAGTTGAAAATTATTTTTTGAATAATTTACTATAGAAAAGGCAATCCCTGGCGCAATTAAAATTTGTGACAGTATAAAATTATTTTTTGAATAATTTACTATAGAAAAGTCAATCCCTGGCGCAATTAAAATTTGTGACAGTATAAAATTAGTTTTTGAATAATTTACTATAGAAAAGTCAATCCCTGGCGCAATTAAAATTTGTGACAGTTGAAAATTATTTTTTGAATAATTTACTATAGAAAAGTCAATCCCTGGCGCAATTAAAATTTGTGACAGTTGAAAATTATTTTTTGAATAATTTACTATAGAAAAGGCAATCCCTGGCGCAATTAAAATTTGTGACAGTTGAAAATTATTTTTTGAATAATTTACTATAGAAAAGTCAATCCCTGGCGTAATTAAAATTTGTGACAGTTGAAAATTATTTTTTGAATAATTTACTATAGAAAAGTCAATCCCTGGCGCAATTAAAATTTGTGACAGTATAAAATTAGTTTTTGAATAATTTACTATAGAAAAGTCAATCCCTGGCGCAATTAAAATTTGTGACAGTATAAAATTAGTTTTTGAATAATTTACTATAGAAAAGGCAATCCCTGGCGCAATTAAAATTTGTGACAGTTGAAAATTATTTTTTGAATAATTTACTATAGAAAAGTCAATCCCTGGCGCAATTAAAATTTGTGACAGTTGAAAATTATTTTTTGAATAATTTACTATAGAAAAGTCAATCCCTGGCGTAATTAAAATTTGTGACAGTTGAAAATTATTTTTTGAATAATTTACTATAGAAAAGTCAATCCCTGGCGCAATTAAAATTTGTGACAGTTGAAAATTATTTTTTGAAAAATTTACTATAGAAAAGTCAATCCCTGGCGCAATTAAAATTTGCGACAGTATAAAATTATTTTTTGAATAATTTACTATAGAAAAGGCAATCCCTGGCGTAATTAAAATTTGTGACAGTTGAAAATTATTTTTTGAATAATTTACTATAGAAAAGGCAATCCCTGGCGCAATTAAAATTTGTGACAGTATAAAATTATTTTTTGAATAATTTACTATAGAAAAGTCAATCCCTGGCGCAATTAAAATTTGTGACAGTATAAAATTAGTTTTTGAATAATTTACTATAGAAAAGTCAATCCCTGGCGCAATTAAAATTTGTGACAGTTGAAAATTATTTTTTGAATAATTTACTATAGAAAAGTCAATCCCTGGCGCAATTAAAATTTGTGACAGTTGAAAATTATTTTTTGAATAATTTACTATAGAAAAGTCAATCCCTGGCGCAATTAAAATTTGTGACAGTATAAAATTATTTTTTGAATAATTTACTATAGAAAAGTCAATCCCTGGCGCAATTAAAATTTGTGACAGTTGAAAATTAGTTTTTGAATAATTTACTATAGAAAAGTCAATCCCTGGCGCAATTAAAATTTGTGACAGTATAAAATTAGTTTTTGAATAATTTACTATAGAAAAGGCAATCCCTGGCGTAATTAAAATTTGCGACAGTATAAAATTATTTTTTGAAAAATTTACTCAATTATTATTATAGTAAATTATTCAAAAACTAATTTTATACTGTCACAAATTTTAATTACGCCAGGGATTGCCTCTTCTATAGTAAATTATTCAAAAAATAATTTTCAACTGTCACAAATTTTAATTGCGCCAGGGATTGACTTTTCTATAGTAAATTATTCAAAAACTAATTTTATACTGTCACAAATTTTAAATATCCCAGGGATTGCCTTTTCTATAGTAAATTATTCAAAAACTAATTTTCAACTGTCACAAATTTTAATTGCGCCAGGGATTGACTTTTCTATAGTAAATTATTCAAAAACTAATTTTATACTGTCGCAAATTTTAAATATCCCAGGGATTGACTTTTCTATAGTAAATTATTCAAAAACTAATTTTATACTGTCGCAAATTTTAATTGCGCCAGGGATTGACTTTTCTATAGTAAATTATTCAAAAAATAATTTTCAACTGTCACAAATTTTAATTGCGCCAGGGATTGACTTTTCTATAGTAAATTATTCAAAAACTAATTTTATACTGTCGCAAATTTTAAATATCCCAGGGATTGACTTTTCTATAGTAAATTATTCAAAAAATAATTTTATACTGTCGCAAATTTTAAATATCCCAGGGATTGACTTTTCTATAGTAAATTATTCAAAAAATAATTTTATACTGTCGCAAATTTTAATTGCGCCAGGGATTGACTTTTCTATAGTAAATTATTCAAAACATAATTTTCAACTGTCACAAATTTTAATTGCGCCAGGGATTGACTTTTCTATAGTAAATTATTCAAAAAATAATTTTCAACTGTCACAAATTTTAATTGCGCCAGGGATTGACTTTTCTATAGTAAATTTTTCAAAAAATAATTTTATACTGTCGCAAATTTTAATTACGCCAGGGATTGCCTTTTCTATAGTAAATTATTCAAAAAATAATTTTCAACTGTCACAAATTTTAATTGCGCCAGGGATTGACTTTTCTATAGTAAATTATTCAAAAACTAATTTTATACTGTCGCAAATTTTAATTGCGCCAGGGATTGACTTTTCTATAGTAAATTATTCAAAAACTAATTTTCAACTGTCACAAATTTTAATTACGCCAGGGATTGCCTTTTCTATAGTAAATTATTCAAAAACTAATTTTATACTGTCGCAAATTTTAAATATCCCAGGGATTGCCTTTTCTATAGTAAATTATTCAAAAACTAATTTTCAACTGTCACAAATAGAAAAGTCATTCCCTGGGATATTTAAAATTTGCGACAGTATAAAATTAGTTTTTGAATAATTTACTATAGAAAAGTCAATCCCTGGCGCAATTAAAATTTGTGACAGTATAAAATTAGTTTTTGAATAATTTACTATAGAAAAGTCAATCCCTGGCGTAATTAAAATTTGTGACAGTTGAAAATTAGTTTTTGAATAATTTACTATAGAAAAGTCAATCCCTGGCGCAATTAAAATTTGTGACAGTTGAAAATTATTTTTTGAATAATTTACTATAGAAAAGGCAATCCCTGGCGTAATTAAAATTTGTGACAGTTGAAAATTATTTTTTGAATAATTTACTATAGAAAAGTCAATCCCTGGGATATTTAAAATTTGCGACAGTATAAAATTAGTTTTTGAATAATTTACTATAGAAAAGGCAATCCCTGGCGTAATTAAAATTTGTGACAGTATAAAATTAGTTTTTGAATAATTTACTATAGAAAAGGCAATCCCTGGCGTAATTAAAATTTGCGACAGTTGAAAATTATTTTTTGAATAATTTACTATAGAAAAGGCAATCCCTGGGATATTTAAAATTTGCGACAGTTGAAAATTATTTTTTGAATAATTTACTATAGAAAAGTCAATCCCTGGCGCAATTAAAATTTGTGACAGTATAAAATTAGTTTTTGAATAATTTACTATAGAAAAGGCAATCCCTGGCGTAATTAAAATTTGCGACAGTATAAAATTATTTTTTGAATAATTTACTATAGAAAAGTCAATCCCTGGCGTAATTAAAATTTGTGACAGTTGAAAATTAGTTTTTGAATAATTTACTATAGAAAAGTCAATCCCTGGCGCAATTAAAATTTGCGACAGTATAAAATTATTTTTTGAATAATTTACTATAGAAAAGTCAATCCCTGGGATATTTAAAATTTGCGACAGTATAAAATTAGTTTTTGAATAATTTACTATAGAAAAGTCAATCCCTGGCGCAATTAAAATTTGTGACAGTTGAAAATTATTTTTTGAATAATTTACTATAGAAAAGTCAATCCCTGGGATATTTAAAATTTGCGACAGTTGAAAATTATTTTTTGAATAATTTACTATAGAAAAGGCAATCCCTGGGATATTTAAAATTTGCGACAGTTGAAAATTATTTTTTGAATAATTTACTATAGAAAAGTCAATCCCTGGCGCAATTAAAATTTGTGACAGTATAAAATTAGTTTTTGAATAATTTACTATAGAAAAGTCAATCCCTGGCGCAATTAAAATTTGTGACAGTATAAAATTAGTTTTTGAATAATTTACTATAGAAAAGGCAATCCCTGGGATATTTAAAATTTGCGACAGTTGAAAATTATTTTTTGAATAATTTACTATAGAAAAGTCAATCCCTGGCGCAATTAAAATTTGTGACAGTATAAAATTAGTTTTTGAATAATTTACTATAGAAAAGGCAATCCCTGGCGTAATTAAAATTTGCGACAGTATAAAATTATTTTTTGAATAATTTACTATAGAAAAGTCAATCCCTGGCGCAATTAAAATTTGCGACAGTATAAAATTATTTTTTGAATAATTTACTATAGAAAAGTCAATCCCTGGGATATTTAAAATTTGCGACAGTATAAAATTAGTTTTTGAATAATTTACTATAGAAAAGTCAATCCCTGGCGCAATTAAAATTTGTGACAGTTGAAAAATATTTTTTGAATAATTTACTATAGAAAAGTCAATCCCTGGCGCAATTAAAATTTGCGACAGTTGAAAATTAGTTTTTGAATAATTTACTATAGAAAAGGCAATCCCTGGCGTAATTAAAATTTGTGACAGTATAAAATTAGTTTTTGAATAATTTACTATAGAAAAGGCAATCCCTGGCGTAATTAAAATTTGCGACAGTTGAAAATTATTTTTTGAATAATTTACTATAGAAAAGGCAATCCCTGGGATATTTAAAATTTGCGACAGTTGAAAATTATTTTTGAATAATTTACTATAGAAAAGGCAATCCCTGGGATATTTAAAATTTGCGACAGTTGAAAATTATTTTTTGAATAATTTACTATAGAAAAGTCAATCCCTGGCGCAATTAAAATTTGTGACAGTATAAAATTAGTTTTTGAATAATTTACTATAGAAAAGGCAATCCCTGGCGTAATTAAAATTTGCGACAGTATAAAATTATTTTTTGAATAATTTACTATAGAAAAGTCAATCCCTGGCGTAATTAAAATTTGTGACAGTTGAAAATTAGTTTTTGAATAATTTACTATAGAAAAGGCAATCCCTGGGATATTTAAAATTTGCGACAGTATAAAATTAGTTTTTTAATAATTTACTATAGAAAAGTCAATCCCTGGCGCAATTAAAATTTGTGACAGTAAAAAATTAGTTTTTGAATAATTTACTATAGAAAAGTCAATCCTGGCGCAATTAAAATTTGTGACAGTTGAAAATTATTTTTTGAATAATTTACTAAAGAAAAGGCAATCCCTGGCGTAATTAAAATTTGTGACAGTATAAAATTAGTTTTTGAATAATTTACTATAGAAAAGTCAATCCCTGGCGCAATTAAAATTTGTGACAGTATAAAATTATTTTTTGAATAATTTACTATAGAAAAGTCAATCCCTGGCGCAATTAAAATTTGTGACAGTATAAAATTATTTTTTGAATAATTTACTATAGAAAAGTCAATCCCTGGCGCAATTAAAATTTGTGACAGTTGAAAATTAGTTTTTGAATAATTTACTATAGAAAAGTCAATCCCTGGCGCAATTAAAATTTGTGACAGTATAAAATTAGTTTTTGAATAATTTACTATAGAAAAGGCAATCCCTGGGATATTTAAAATTTGCGACAGTATAAAATTAGTTTTTGAATAATTTACTATAGAAAAGTCAATCCCTGGGATATTTAAAATTTGCGACAGTATAAAATTAGTTTTTGAATAATTTACTATAGAAAAGTCAATCCCTGGCGTAATTAAAATTTGTGACAGTTGAAAATTATTTTTTGAATAATTTACTATAGAAAAGTCAATCCCTGGCGCAATTAAAATTTGTGACAGTTGAAAATTATTTTTTGAATAATTTACTATAGAAAAGGCAATCCCTGGGATATTTAAAATTTGCGACAGTTGAAAATTATTTTTTGAATAATTTACTATAGAAAAGGCAATCCCTGGCGTAATTAAAATTTGTGACAGTATAAAATTATTTTTTGAATAATTTTCTATAGAAAAGTCAATCCCGGGCGCACATAAAATTTGCGACAGTATAAAATTAGTTTTTGAATAATTTACTATAGAAAAGTCAATCCCTGGCGCAATTAAAATTTGCGACAGTATAAAATTATTTTTTGAATAATTTACTATAGAAAAGTCAATCCCTGGCGCAATTAAAATTTGTGACAGTTGAAAATTATTTTTTGAATAATTTACTATAGAAAAGTCAATCCCTGGCGCAATTAAAATTTGCGACAGTATAAAATTAGTTTTTGAATAATTTACTATAGAAAAGTCAATCCCTGGCGTAATTAAAATTTGTGACAGTATAAAATTAGTTTTTGAATAATTTACTATAGAAAAGGCAATCCCTGGCGTAATTAAAATTTGTGACAGTTGAAAATTATTTTTTGAATAATTTACTATAGAAAAGTCAATCCCTGGGATATTTAAAATTTGCGACAGTATAAAATTAGTTTTTGAATAATTTACTATAGAAAAGGCAATCCCTGGGATATTTAAAATTTGCGACAGTATAAAATTAGTTTTTGAATAATTTACTATAGAAAAGTCAATCCCTGGCGCAATTAAAATTTGTGATAGTATAAAATTAGTTTTTGAATAATTTACTATAGAAAAGGCAATCCCTGGGATATTTAAAATTTGCGACAGTATAAAATTAGTTTTTGAATAATTTACTATAGAAAAGTCAATCCCTGGCGCAATTAAAATTTGCGACAGTATAAAATTAGTTTTTGAATAATTTACTATAGAAAAGTCAATCCCTGGCGCAATTAAAATTTGTGACAGTATAAAATTATTTTTTGAATAATTTACTATAGAAAAGTCAATCCCTGGCGCAATTAAAATTTGTGACAGTTGAAAATTATTTTTTGAATAATTTACTATAGAAAAGGCAATCCCTGGCGTAATTAAAATTTGTGACAGTTGAAAATTATTTTTTGAATAATTTACTATAGAAAAGTCAATCCCTGGGATATTTAAAATTTGCGACAGTATAAAATTAGTTTTTGAATAATTTACTATAGAAAAGGCAATCCCTGGCGTAATTAAAATTTGTGACAGTATAAAATTAGTTTTTGAATAATTTACTATAGAAAAGGCAATCCCTGGCGTAATTAAAATTTGCGACAGTTGAAAATTATTTTTTGAATAATTTACTATAGAAAAGGCAATCCCTGGCGTAATTAAAATTTGCGACAGTATAAAATTAGTTTTTGAATAATTTACTATAGAAAAGTCAATCCCTGGCGTAATTAAAATTTGTGACAGTTGAAAATTATTTTTTGAATAATTTACTATAGAAAAGTCAATCCCTGGGATATTTAAAATTTGCGACAGTATAAAATTAGTTTTTGAATAATTTACTATAGAAAAGTCAATCCCTGGCGCAATTAAAATTTGTGACAGTTGAAAATTATTTTTTGAATAATTTACTATAGAAAAGGCAATCCCTGGCGTAATTAAAATTTGTGACAGTTGAAAATTATTTTTTGAATAATTTACTATAGATAAGTCAATCCCTGGGATATTTAAAATTTGCGACAGTATAAAATTAGTTTTTGAATAATTTACTATAGAAAAGGCAATCCCTGGGATATTTAAAATTTGCGACAGTATAAAATTAGTTTTTGAATAATTTACTATAGAAAAGTCAATCCCTGGCGCAATTAAAATTTGTGACAGTAAAAAATTAGTTTTTGAATAATTTACTATAGAAAAGTCAATCCCTGGCGCAATTAAAATTTGTGACAGTTGAAAATTATTTTTTGAATAATTTACTATAGAAAAGGCAATCCCTGGCGTAATTAAAATTTGTGACAGTATAAAATTAGTTTTTGAATAATTTACTATAGAAAAGGCAATCCCTGGGATATTTAAAATTTGCGACAGTATAAAATTAGTTTTTGAATAATTTACTATAGAAAAGTCAATCCCTGGGATATTTAAAATTTGCGACAGTATAAAATTAGTTTTTGAATAATTTACTATAGAAAAGTCAATCCCTGGCGCAATTAAAATTTGTGACAGTTGAAAATTATTTTTTGAATAATTTACTATAGAAAAGTCAATCCCTGGCGTAATTAAAATTTGTGACAGTTGAAAATTATTTTTTGAATAATTTACTATAGAAAAGTCAATCCTGGCGCAATTAAAATTTGTGACAGTATAAAATTATTTTTTGAATAATTTACTATAGAAAAGTCAATCCCTGGCGCAATTAAAATTTGTGACAGTTGAAAATTATTTTTTGAATAATTTACTATAGAAAAGGCAATCCCTGGCGTAATTAAAATTTGTGACAGTATAAAATTATTTTTTGAATAATTTACTATAGAAAAAGTCAATCCCTGGCGCACATAAAATTTGCGACAGTATAAAATTAGTTTTTGAATAATTTACTATAGAAAAGTCAATCCCTGGCGCAATTAAAATTTGCGACAGTATAAAATTATTTTTTGAATAATTTACTATAGAAAAGTCAATCCCTGGCGCAATTAAAATTTGTGACAGTTGAAAATTATTTTTTGAATAATTTACTATAGAAAAGTCAATCCCTGGCGCAATTAAAATTTGCGACAGTATAAAATTAGTTTTTGAATAATTTACTATAGAAAAGTCAATCCCTGGCGTAATTAAAATTTGTGACAGTATAAAATTAGTTTTTGAATAATTTACTATAGAAAAGGCAATCCCTGGCGTAATTAAAATTTGTGACAGTTGAAAATTATTTTTTGAATAATTTACTATAGAAAAGTCAATCCCTGGGATATTTAAAATTTGCGACAGTATAAAATTAGTTTTTGAATAATTTACTATAGAAAAGGCAATCCCTGGGATATTTAAAATTTGCGACAGTATAAAATTAGTTTTTGAATAATTTACTATAGAAAAGTCAATCCCTGGCGCAATTAAAATTTGTGACAGTAAAAAATTAGTTTTTGAATAATTTACTATAGAAAAGTCAATCCCTGGCGCAATTAAAATTTGTGACAGTTGAAAATTATTTTTTGAATAATTTACTATAGAAAAGGCAATCCCTGGCGTAATTAAAATTTGTGACAGTATAAAATTAGTTTTTGAATAATTTACTATAGAAAAGGCAATCCCTGGGATATTTAAAATTTGCGACAGTATAAAATTAGTTTTTGAATAATTTACTATAGAAAAGTCAATCCCTGGGATATTTAAAATTTGCGACAGTATAAAATTAGTTTTTGAATAATTTACTATAGAAAAGTCAATCCCTGGCGCAATTAAAATTTGTGACAGTTGAAAATTAGTTTTTGAATAATTTACTATAGAAAAGTCAATCCCTGGCGCAATTAAAATTTGTGACAGTATAAAATTAGTTTTTGAATAATTTACTATAGAAAAGTCAATCCCTGGCGCAATTAAAATTTGTGACAGTAAAAAATTAGTTTTTGAATAATTTACTATAGAAAAGTCAATCCCTGGCGCAATTAAAATTTGTGACAGTTGAAAATTATTTTTTGAATAATTTACTATAGAAAAGTCAATCCCTGGGATATTTAAAATTTGCGACAGTATAAAATTAGTTTTTGAATAATTTACTATAGAAAAGTCAATCCCTGGCGCAATTAAAATTTGTGACAGTTGAAAATTATTTTTTGAATAATTTACTATAGAAAAGTCAATCCCTGGCGTAATTAAAATTTGTGACAGTTGAAAATTATTTTTTGAATAATTTACTATAGAAAAGTCAATCCCTGGCGCAATTAAAATTTGTGACAGTTGAAAATTATTTTTTGAATAATTTACTATAGAAAAGTCAATCCCTGGGATATTTAAAATTTGCGACAGTATAAAATTAGTTTTTGAATAATTTACTATAGAAAAGTCAATCCCTGGGATATTTAAAATTTGCGACAGTAAAAAATTAGTTTTTGAATAATTTACTATAGAAAAGTCAATCCCTGGCGCAATTAAAATTTGTGACAGTATAAAATTAGTTTTTGAATAATTTACTATAGAAAAGTCAATCCCTGGCGTAATTAAAATTTGTGACAGTTGAAAATTATTTTTTGAATAATTTACTATAGAAAAGGCAATCCCTGGGATATTTAAAATTTGCGACAGTATAAAATTAGTTTTTGAATAATTTACTATAGAAAAGGCAATCCCTGGCGTAATTAAAATTTGTGACAGTATAAAATTAGTTTTTGAATAATTTACTATAGAAAAGGCAATCCCTGGGATATTTAAAATTTGCGACAGTATAAAATTAGTTTTTGAATAATTTACTATAGAAAAGTCAATCCCTGGCGCAATTAAAATTTGTGACAGTATAAAATTAGTTTTTGAATAATTTACTATAGAAAAGTCAATCCCTGGCGCAATTAAAATTTGTGACAGTTGAAAATTATTTTTTGAATAATTTACTATAGAAAAGTCAATCCCTGGGATATTTAAAATTTGCGACAGTATAAAATTAGTTTTTGAATAATTTACTATAGAAAAGTCAATCCCTGGGATATTTAAAATTTGCGACAGTATAAAATTAGTTTTTGAATAATTTACTATAGAAAAGTCAATCCCTGGCGCAATTAAAATTTGTGACAGTATAAAATTAGTTTTTGAATAATTTACTATAGAAAAGTCAATCCCTGGCGTAATTAAAATTTGTGACAGTTGAAAATTATTTTTTGAATAATTTACTATAGAAAAGTCAATCCCTGGCGCAATTAAAATTTGTGACAGTTGAAAATTAGTTTTTGAATAATTTACTATAGAAAAGTCAATCCCTGGCGCAATTAAAATTTGTGACAGTTGAAAATTATTTTTTGAATAATTTACTATAGAAAAGTCAATCCCTGGGATATTTAAAATTTGCGACAGTATAAAATTAGTTTTTGAAAAATTTACTATAGAAAAGGCAATCCCTGGCGTAATTAAAATTTGCGACAGTTGAAAATTATTTTTTGAATAATTTACTATAGAAAAGGCAATCCCTGGCGTAATTAAAATTTGCGACAGTATAAAATTAGTTTTTGAATAATTTACTATAGAAAAGTCAATCCCTGGCGTAATTAAAATTTGTGACAGTTGAAAATTATTTTTTGAATAATTTACTATAGAAAAGTCAATCCCTGGCGTAATTAAAATTTTCGACAGTATAAAATTAGTTTTTGAATAATTTACTATAGAAAAGTCAATCCCTGGCGCAATTAAAATTTGTGACAGTATAAAATTAGTTTTTGAATAATTTACTATAGAAAAGTCAATCCCTGGCGTAATTAAAATTTGTGACAGTTGAAAATTATTTTTTGAATAATTTACTATAGAAAAGTCAATCCCTGGCGCAATTAAAATTTGTGACAGTTGAAAATTATTTTTTGAATAATTTACTATAGAAAAGGCAATCCCTGGGATATTTAAAATTTGCGACAGTTGAAAATTATTTTTTGAATAATTTACTATAGAAAAGGCAATCCCTGGGATATTTAAAATTTGCGACAGTATAAAATTATTTTTTGAATAATTTACTATAGAAAAGTCAATCCCTGGCGCACATAAAATTTGCGACAGTATAAAATTAGTTTTTGAATAATTTACTATAGAAAAGTCAATCCCTGGCGCAATTAAAATTTGCGACAGTATAAAATTATTTTTTGAATAATTTACTATAGAAAAGGCAATCCCTGGGATATTTAAAATTTGCGACAGTATAAAATTAGTTTTTGAATAATTTACTATAGAAAAGTCAATCCCTGGCGTAATTAAAATTTGTGACAGTTGAAAATTATTTTTTGAATAATTTACTATAGAAAAGTCAATCCCTGGCGTAATTAAAATTTGTGACAGTTGAAAATTATTTTTTGAATAATTTACTATAGAAAAGTCAATCCCTGGCGCAATTAAAATTTGTGACAGTTGAAAATTATTTTTTGAATAATTTACTATAGAAAAGGCAATCCCTGGGATATTTAAAATTTGCGACAGTTGAAAATTATTTTTTGAATAATTTACTATAGAAAAGGCAATCCCTGGGATATTTAAAATTTGCGACAGTATAAAATTATTTTTTGAATAATTTACTATAGAAAAGTCAATCCCTGGCGCACATAAAATTTGCGACAGTATAAAATTAGTTTTTGAATAATTTACTATAGAAAAGTCAATCCCTGGCGCAATTAAAATTTGCGACAGTATAAAATTATTTTTTGAATAATTTACTATAGAAAAGGCAATCCCTGGGATATTTAAAATTTGCGACAGTATAAAATTATTTTTTGAATAATTTACTATAGAAAAGTCAATCCCTGGCGTAATTAAAATTTGTGACAGTTGAAAATTATTTTTTGAATAATTTACTATAGAAAAGTCAATCCCTGGCGCAATTAAAATTTGTGACAGTATAAAATTAGGTTTTGAATAATTTACTATAGAAAAGGCAATCCCTGGCGTAATTAAAATTTGCGACAGTATAAAATTATTTTTTGAATAATTTACTATAGAAAAGTCAATCCCTGGCGCAATTAAAATTTGTGACAGTATAAAATTAGTTTTTGAATAATTTACTATAGAAAAGGCAATCCCTGGCGTAATTAAAATTTGCGACAGTATAAAATTATTTTTTGAATAATTTACTATAGAAAAGTCAATCCCTGGCGCAATTAAAATTTGTGACAGTTGAAAATTATTTTTTGAATAATTTACTATAGAAAAGTCAATCCCTGGCGCAATTAAAATTTGCGACAGTATAAAATTATTTTTTGAATAATTTACTATAGAAAAGTCAATCCCTGGGATATTTAAAATTTGCGACAGTATAAAATTAGTTTTTGAATAATTTACTATAGAAAAGTCAATCCCTGGCGCAATTAAAATTTGTGACAGTTGAAAATTATTTTTTGAATAATTTACTATAGAAAAGTCAATCCCTGGCGCAATTAAAATTTGCGACAGTTGAAAATTAGTTTTTGAATAATTTACTATAGAAAAGGCAATCCCTGGCGTAATTAAAATTTGTGACAGTATAAAATTAGTTTTTGAATAATTTACTATAGAAAAGGCAATCCCTGGCGTAATTAAAATTTGCGACAGTTGAAAATTATTTTTTGAATAATTTACTATAGAAAAGGCAATCCCTGGGATATTTAAAATTTGCGACAGTATAAAATTAGTTTTTGAATAATTTACTATAGAAAAGTCAATCCCTGGCGCAATTAAAATTTGTGACAGTTGAAAATTATTTTTTGAATAATTTACTATAGAAAAGTCAATCCCTGGCGCAATTAAAATTTGCGACAGTTGAAAATTAGTTTTTGAATAATTTACTATAGAAAAGGCAATCCCTGGCGTAATTAAAATTTGTGACAGTATAAAATTAGTTTTTGAATAATTTACTATAGAAAAGTCAATCCCTGGCGCAATTAAAATTTGCGACAGTATAAAATTAGTTTTTGAATAATTTACTATAGAAAAGGCAATCCCTGGCGCAATTAAAATTTGTGACAGTTGAAAATTATTTTTTGAATAATTTACTATAGAAAAGGCAATCCCTGGCGCAATTAAAATTTGCGACAGTATAAAATTAGTTTTTGAATAATTTACTATAGAAAAGTCAATCCCTGGCGCAATTAAAATTTGTGACAGTATAAAATTAGTTTTTGAATAATTTACTATAGAAAAGTCAATCCCTGGGATATTTAAAATTTGTGACAGTTGAAAATTATTTTTTGAATAATTTACTATAGAAAAGTCAATCCCTGGGATATTTAAAATTTGCGACAGTTGAAAATTATTTTTTGAATAATTTACTATAGAAAAGGCAATCCCTGGGATATTTAAAATTTGCGACAGTTGAAAATTATTTTTTGAATAATTTACTATAGAAAAGTCAATCCCTGGCGCAATTAAAATTTGTGACAGTATAAAATTAGTTTTTGAATAATTTACTATAGAAAAGTCAATCCCTGGCGCAATTAAAATTTGTGACAGTATAAAATTAGTTTTTGAATAATTTACTATAGAAAAGGCAATCCCTGGGATATTTAAAATTTGCGACAGTTGAAAATTATTTTTTGAATAATTTACTATAGAAAAGTCAATCCCTGGGATATTTAAAATTTGCGACAGTTGAAAATTATTTTTTGAATAATTTACTATAGAAAAGGCAATCCCTGGGATATTTAAAATTTGCGACAGTTGAAAATTATTTTTTGAATAATTTACTATAGAAAAGTCAATCCCTGGCGCAATTAAAATTTGTGACAGTATAAAATTAGTTTTTGAATAATTTACTATAGAAAAGGCAATCCCTGGCGCAATTAAAATTTGTGACAGTTGAAAATTATTTTTTGAATAATTTACTATAGAAAAGGCAATCCCTGGCGTATTTAAAATTTGCGACAGTTGAAAATTATTTTTTGAATAATTTACTATAGAAAAGTCAATCCCTGGGATATTTAAAATTTGCGACAGTTGAAAATTATTTTTTGAATAATTTACTATAGAAAAGGCAATCCCTGGGATATTTAAAATTTGCGACAGTTGAAAATTATTTTTTGAATAATTTACTATAGAAAAGTCAATCCCTGGCGCAATTAAAATTTGTGACAGTATAAAATTATTTTTTGAATAATTTACTATAGAAAAGGCAATCCCTGGCGCAATTAAAATTTGTGACAGTTGAAAATTATTTTTTGAATAATTTACTATAGAAAAGGCAATCCCTGGCGTAATTAAAATTTGCGACAGTATAAAATTAGTTTTTGAATAATTTACTATAGAAAAGGCAATCCCTGGGATATTTAAAATTTGCGACAGTATAAAATTAGTTTTTGAATAATTTACTATAGAAAAGTCAATCCCTGGCGCAATTAAAATTTGCGACAGTATAAAATTAGTTTTTGAATAATTTACTATAGAAAAGTCAATCCCTGGGATATTTAAAATTTGCGACAGTATAAAATTAGTTTTTGAAAAATTTACTATAGAAAAGTCAATCCCTGGCGCAATTAAAATTTGTGACAGTATAAAATTAGTTTTTGAATAATTTACTATAGAAAAGGCAATCCCTGGGATATTTAAAATTTGTGACAGTTGAAAATTATTTTTTGAATAATTTACTATAGAAAAGGCAATCCCTGGCGTAATTAAAATTTGTGACAGTTGAAAATTATTTTTTGAATAATTTACTATAGAAAAGTCAATCCCTGGGATATTTAAAATTTGCGACAGTATAAAATTAGTTTTTGAATAATTTACTATAGAAAAGTCAATCCCTGGCGCAATTAAAATTTGCGACAGTATAAAATTAGTTTTTGAATAATTTACTATAGAAAAGTCAATCCCTGGCGCAATTAAAATTTGTGACAGTATAAAATTATTTTTTGAATAATTTACTATAGAAAAGGCAATCCCTGGCGTAATTAAAATTTGTGACAGTTGAAAATTATTTTTTGAATAATTTACTATAGAAAAGTCAATCCCTGGGATATTTAAAATTTGCGACAGTATAAAATTAGTTTTTGAATAATTTACTATAGAAAAGGCAATCCCTGGCGTAATTAAAATTTGTGACAGTATAAAATTATTTTTTGAATAATTTACTATAGAAAAGTCAATCCCTGGCGCAATTAAAATTTGTGACAGTTGAAAATTATTTTTTGAATAATTTACTATAGAAAAGGCAATCCCTGGCGTAATTAAAATTTGTGACAGTTGAAAATTATTTTTTGAATAATTTACTATAGAAAAGTCAATCCCTGGGATATTTAAAATTTGCGACAGTTGAAAATTATTTTTTGAATAATTTACTATAGAAAAGGCAATCCCTGGCGTAATTAAAATTTGTGACAGTATAAAATTAGTTTTTGAATAATTTACTATAGAAAAGGCAATCCCTGGCGTAATTAAAATTTGCGACAGTATAAAATTAGTTTTTGAATAATTTACTATAGAAAAGGCAATCCCTGGGATATTTAAAATTTGCGACAGTATAAAATTAGTTTTTGAATAATTTACTATAGAAAAGTCAATCCCTGGCGCAATTAAAATTTGCGACAGTATAAAATTATTTTTTGAATAATTTACTATAGAAAAGGCAATTCCTGGCGTAATTAAAATTTGCGACAGTATAAAATTAGTTTTTGAATAATTTACTATAGAAAAGGCAATCCCTGGGATATTTAAAATTTGCGACAGTATAAAATTAGTTTTTGAATAATTTACTATAGAAAAGTCAATCCCTGGCGCAATTAAAATTTGCGACAGTATAAAATTAGTTTTTGAATAATTTACTATAGAAAATTCAATCCCTGGGATATTTAAAATTTGCGACAGTATAAAATTAGTTTTTGAAAAATTTACTATAGAAAAGTCAATCCCTGGCGCAATTAAAATTTGTGACAGTATAAAAATATTTTTTGAATAATTTACTATAGAAAAGTCAATCCCTGGCGCAATTAAAATTTGTGACAGTTGAAAATTATTTTTTGAATAATTTACTATAGAAAAGGCAATCCCTGGCGTAATTAAAATTTGTGACAGTTGAAAATTATTTTTTGAATAATTTACTATAGAAAAGTCAATCCCTGGCGCAATTAAAAATTGCGACAGTATAAAATTATTTTTTGAATAATTTACTATAGAAAAGGCAATCCCTGGCGCAATTAAAATTTGTGACAGTTGAAAATTATTTTTTGAATAATTTACTATAGAAAAGGCAATCCCTGGCGTAATTAAAATTTGCGACAGTATAAAATTAGTTTTTGAATAATTTACTATAGAAAAGGCAATCCCTGGGATATTTAAAATTTGCGACAGTATAAAATTAGTTTTTGAATAATTTACTATAGAAAAGTCAATCCCTGGCGCAATTAAAATTTGCGACAGTATAAAATTATTTTTTGAATAATTTACTATAGAAAAGTCAATCCCTGGCGTAATTAAAATTTGTGACAGTTGAAAATTATTTTTTGAATAATTTACTATAGAAAAGGCAATCCCTGGGATATTTAAAATTTGCGACAGTATAAAATTAGTTTTTGAATAATTTACTATAGAAAAGTCAATCCCTGGGATATTTAAAATTTGCGACAGTATAAAATTAGTTTTTGAATAATTTACTATAGAAAAGTCAATCCCTGGCGCAATTAAAATTTGTGACAGTTGAAAATTAGTTTTTGAATAATTTACTATAGAAAAGTCAATCCCTGGCGCAATTAAAATTTGTGACAGTATAAAATTAGTTTTTGAATAATTTACTATAGAAAAGTCAATCCCTGGCGCAATTAAAATTTGTGACAGTAAAAAATTAGTTTTTGAATAATTTACTATAGAAAAGTCAATCCCTGGCGCAATTAAAATTTGTGACAGTTGAAAATTATTTTTTGAATAATTTACTATAGAAAAGTCAATCCCTGGCGCACATAAAATTTGCGACAGTATAAAATTAGTTTTTGAATAATTTACTATAGAAAAGTCAATCCCTGGCGTAATTAAAATTTGCGACAGTATAAAATTAGTTTTTGAATAATTTACTATAGAAAAGTCAATCCCTGGCGCAATTAAAATTTGTGACAGTAAAAAATTAGTTTTTGAATAATTTACTATAGAAAAGTCAATCCCTGGCGCAATTAAAATTTGTGACAGTTGAAAATTATTTTTTGAATAATTTACTATAGAAAAGGCAATCCCTGGCGCTATTAAAATTTGTGACAGTTGAAAATTATTTTTTGAATAATTTACTATAGAAAAGGCAATCCCTGGGATATTTAAAATTTGCGACAGTATAAAATTAGTTTTTGAATAATTTACTATAGAAAAGGCAATCCCTGGGATATTTAAAATTTGCGACAGTATAAAATTAGTTTTTGAATAATTTACTATAGAAAAGTCAATCCCTGGCGCAATTAAAATTTGCGACAGTATAAAATTAGTTTTTGAATAATTTACTATAGAAAAGTCAATCCCTGGGATATTTAAAATTTGCGACAGTATAAAATTAGTTTTTGAAAAATTTACTATAGAAAAGTCAATCCCTGGCGCAATTAAAATTTGCGACAGTATAAAATTAGTTTTTGAATAATTTACTATAGAAAAGTCAATCCCTGGGATATTTAAAATTTGCGACAGTATAAAATTAGTTTTTGAAAAATTTACTATAGAAAAGTCAATCCCTGGCGCAATTAAAATTTGTGACAGTATAAAATTAGTTTTTGAATAATATACTATAGAAAAGGCAATCCCTGGCGCAATTAAAATTTGCGACAGTATAAAATTATTTTTTGAATAATTTACTATAGAAAAGTCAATCCCTGGCGTAATTAAAATTTGTGACAGTTGAAAATTAGTTTTTGAATAATTTACTATAGAAAAGTCAATCCCTGGCGCAATTAAAATTTGTGACAGTTGAAAATTATTTTTTGAATAATTTACTATAGAAAAGGCAATCCCTGGCGTAATTAAAATTTGTGACAGTTGAAAATTATTTTTTGAATAATTTACTATAGAAAAGGCAATCCCTGGGATATTTAAAATTTGCGACAGTTGAAAATTATTTTTTGAATAATTTACTATAGAAAAGTCAATCCCTGGCGTAATTAAAATTTGTGACAGTTGAAAATTATTTTTTGAATAATTTACTATAGAAAAGTCAATCCCTGGCGCACATAAAATTTGCGACAGTATAAAATTAGTTTTTGAATAATTTACTATAGAAAAGTCAATCCCTGGCGTAATTAAAATTTGCGACAGTATAAAATTAGTTTTTGAATAATTTACTATAGAAAAGTCAATCCCTGGCGCAATTAAAATTTGTGACAGTAAAAAATTAGTTTTTGAATAATTTACTATAGAAAAGTCAATCCCTGGCGCAATTAAAATTTGTGACAGTTGAAAATTATTTTTTGAATAATTTACTATAGAAAAGGCAATCCCTGGCGCAATTAAAATTTGTGACAGTTGAAAATTATTTTTTGAATAATTTACTATAGAAAAGGCAATCCCTGGGATATTTAAAATTTGCGACAGTATAAAATTAGTTTTTGAATAATTTACTATAGAAAAGGCAATCCCTGGCGCAATTAAAATTTGTGACAGTTGAAAATTATTTTTTGAATAATTTACTATAGAAAAGGCAATCCCTGGCGTAATTAAAATTTGTGACAGTTGAAAATTATTTTTTGAATAATTTACTATAGAAAAGGCAATCCCTGGCGTAATTAAAATTTGTGACAGTATAAAATTAGTTTTTGAATAATTTACTATAGAAAAGGCAATCCCTGGGATATCTAAAATTTGCGACAGTATAAAATTAGTTTTTGAATAATTTACTATAGAAAAGGCAATCCCTGGCGCAATTAAAATTTGTGACAGTTGAAAATTATTTTTTGAATAATTTACTATAGAAAAGGCAATCCCTGGCGTAATTAAAATTTGTGACAGTATAAAATTAGTTTTTGAATAATTTACTATAGAAAAGGCAATCCCTGGCGTAATTAAAATTTGCGACAGTTGAAAATTATTTTTTGAATAATTTACTATAGAAAAGGCAATCCCTGGGATATTTAAAATTTGCGACAGTATAAAATTAGTTTTTGAATAATTTACTATAGAAAAGGCAATCCCTGGCGTAATTAAAATTTGTGACAGTATAAAATTAGTTTTTGAATAATTTACTATAGAAAAGGCAATCCCTGGTGTAATTAAAATTTGCGACAGTTGAAAATTATTTTTTGAATAATTTACTATAGAAAAGGCAATCCCTGGGATATTTAAAATTTGCGACAGTTGAAAATTATTTTTTGAATAATTTACTATAGAAAAGGCAATCCCTGGGATATTTAAAATTTGCGACAGTTGAAAATTATTTTTTGAATAATTTACTATAGAAAAGGCAATCCCTGGGATATTTAAAATTTGCGACAGTTGAAAATTATTTTTTGAATAATTTACTATAGAAAAGGCAATCCCTGGCGTAATTAAAATTTGTGACAGTTGAAAATTAGTTTTTGAATAATTTACTATAGAAAAGTCAATCCCTGGCGCAATTAAAATTTGTGACAGTATAAAATTAGTTTTTGAATAATTTACTATAGAAAAGGCAATCCCTGGGATATTTAAAATTTGCGACAGTATAAAATTAGTTTTTGAATAATTTACTATAGAAAAGGCAATCCCTGGCGTAATTAAAATTTGTGACAGTATAAAATTAGTTTTTGAATAATTTACTATAGAAAAGGCAATCCCTGGGATATTTAAAATTTGCGACAGTTGAAAATTATTTTTTGAATAATTTACTATAGAAAAGGCAATCCCTGGGATATTTAAAATTTGCGACAGTATAAAATTAGTTTTTGAATAATTTACTATAGAAAAGGCAATCCCTGGGATATTTAAAATTTGCGACAGTTGAAAATTATTTTTTGAATAATTTACTATAGAAAAGTCAATCCCTGGCGCAATTAAAATTTGCGACAGTATAAAATTATTTTTTGAATAATTTACTATAGAAAAGGCAATCCCTGGGATATTTAAAATTTGCGACAGTATAAAATTAGTTTTTGAATAATTTACTATAGAAAAGTCAATCCCTGGCGCAATTAAAATTTGTGACAGTATAAAATTAGTTTTTGAATAATTTACTATAGAAAAGTCAATCCCTGGCGCAATTAAAATTTGTGACAGTATAAAATTAGTTTTTGAATAATTTACTATAGAAAAGGCAATCCCTGGGATATTTAAAATTTGCGACAGTATAAAATTAGTTTTTGAATAATTTACTATAGAAAAGTCAATCCCTGGGATATTTAAAATTTGCGACAGTATAAAATTAGTTTTTGAATAATTTACTATAGAAAAGGCAATCCCTGGGATATTTAAAATTTGTGACAGTATAAAATTATTTTTTGAATAATTTACTATAGAAAAGTCAATCCCTGGCGCAATTAAAATTTGTGACAGTTGAAAATTATTTTTTGAATAATTTACTATAGAAAAGGCAATCCCTGGCGTAATTAAAATTTGTGACAGTTGAAAATTATTTTTTGAATAATTTACTATAGAAAAGTCAATCCCTGGGATATTTAAAATTTGCGACAGTATAAAATTAGTTTTTGAATAATTTACTATAGAAAAGGCAATCCCTGGCGTAATTAAAATTTGTGACAGTATAAAATTAGTTTTTGAATAATTTACTATAGAAAAGGCAATCCCTGGCGTAATTAAAATTTGCGACAGTTGAAATTTATTTTTTGAATAATTTACTATAGAAAAGGCAATCCCTGGGATATTTAAAATTTGCGACAGTATAAAATTAGTTTTTGAATAATTTACTATAGAAAAGGCAATCCCTGGCGTAATTAAAATTTGTGACAGTATAAAATTAGTTTTTGAATAATTTACTATAGAAAAGGCAATCCCTGGCGTAATTAAAATTTGCGACAGTTGAAAATTATTTTTTGAATAATTTACTATAGAAAAGGCAATCCCTGGGATATTTAAAATTTGCGACAGTTGAAAATTATTTTTTGAATAATTTACTATAGAAAAGGCAATCCCTGGCGCAATTAAAATTTGTGACAGTTGAAAATTATTTTTTGAATAATTTACTATAGAAAAGTCAATCCCTGGCGCACATAAAATTTGCGACAGTATAAAATAAGTTTTTGAATAATTTACTATAGAAAAGTCAATCCCTGGCGTAATTAAAATTTGTGACAGTTGAAAATTAGTTTTTGAATAATTTACTATAGAAAAGTCAATCCCTGGCGCAATTAAAATTTGCGACAGTATAAAATTAGTTTTTGAATAATTTACTATAGAAAAGTCAATCCCTGGCGTAATTAAAATTTGTGACAGTATAAAATTAGTTTTTGAATAATTTACTATAGAAAAGTCAATCCCTGGGATATTTAAAATTTGCGACAGTATAAAATTAGTTTTTGAATAATTTACTATAGAAAAGTCAATCCCTGGGATATTTAAAATTTGCGACAGTATAAAATTAGTTTTTGAATAATTTACTATAGAAAAGTCAATCCCTGGCGCAATTAAAATTTGTGACAGTATAAAATTATTTTTTGAATAATTTACTATAGAAAAGTCAATCCCTGGCGCAATTAAAATTTGTGACAGTATAAAATTATTTTTTGAATAATTTACTATAGAAAAGTCAATCCCTGGCGCAATTAAAATTTGTGACAGTTGAAAATTATTTTTTGAATAATTTACTATAGAAAAGGCAATCCCTGGCGTAATTAAAATTTGTGACAGTTGAAAATTAGTTTTTGAATAATTTACTATAGAAAAGTCAATCCCTGGCGCAATTAAAATTTGTGACAGTATAAAATTAGTTTTTGAATAATTTACTATAGAAAAGGCAATCCCTGGGATATTTAAAATTTGCGACAGTATAAAATTAGTTTTTGAATAATTTACTATAGAAAAGGCAATCCCTGGCGTAATTAAAATTTGTGACAGTATAAAATTAGTTTTTGAATAATTTACTATAGAAAAGGCAATCCCTGGCGTAATTAAAATTTGCGACAGTTGAAAATTATTTTTTGAATAATTTACTATAGAAAAGGCAATCCCTGGGATATTTAAAATTTGCGACAGTACAAAATTAGTTTTTGAATAATTTACTATAGAAAAGTCAATCCCTGGCGCAATTAAAATTTGTGACAGTTGAAAATTATTTTTTGAATAATTTACTATAGAAAAGGCAATCCCTGGGATATTTAAAATTTGCGACAGTATAAAATTAGTTTTTGAATAATTTACTATAGAAAAGTCAATCCCTGGCGCAATTAAAATTTGTGACAGTATAAAATTAGTTTTTGAATAATTTACTATAGAAAAGGCAATCCCTGGCGTAATTAAAATTTGCGACAGTATAAAATTATTTTTTGAATAATTTACTATAGAAAAGGCAATCCCTGGGATATTTAAAATTTGCGACAGTATAAAATTAGTTTTTGAATAATTTACTATAGAAAAGTCAATCCCTGGCGCAATTAAAATTTGTGACAGTATAAAATTAGTTTTTGAATAATTTACTATAGAAAAGTCAATCCCTGGCGCAATTAAAATTTGCGACAGTATAAAATTATTTTTTGAATAATTTACTATAGAAAAGGCAATCCCTGGGATATTTAAAATTTGCGACAGTATAAAATTAGTTTTTGAATAATTTACTATAGAAAAGTCAATCCCTGGGATATTTAAAATTTGCGACAGTATAAAATTAGTTTTTGAATAATTTACTATAGAAAAGTCAATCCCTGGCGCAATTAAAATTTGTGACAGTTGAAAATTATTTTTTGAATAATTTACTATAGAAAAGTCAATCCCTGGCGCAATTAAAATTTGCGACAGTATAAAATTATTTTTTGAATAATTTACTATAGAAAAGGCAATCCCTGGGATATTTAAAATTTGCGACAGTATAAAATTAGTTTTTGAATAATTTACTATAGAAAAGGCAATCCCTGGCGTAATTAAAATTTGCGACAGTTGAAAATTATTTTTTGAATAATTTACTATAGAAAAGGCAATCCCTGGGATATTAAAAATTTGCGACAGTTGAAAATTATTTTTTGAATAATTTACTATAGAAAAGGCAATCCCTGGCGTAATTAAAATTTGTGACAGTTGAAAATTAGTTTTTGAATAATTTACTATAGAAAAGTCAATCCCTGGCGCAATTAAAATTTGCGACAGTATAAAATTAGTTTTTGAATAATTTACTATAGAAAAGTCAATCCCTGGCGCAATTAAAATTTGTGACAGTTGAAAATTATTTTTTGAATAATTTACTATAGAAAAGGCAATCCCTGGGATATTTAAAATTTGTGACAGTTGAAAATTATTTTTTGAATAATTTACTATAGAAAAGGCAATCCCTGGCGTAATTAAAATTTGTGACAGTTGAAAATTATTTTTTGAATAATTTACTATAGAAAAGTCAATCCCTGGCGCAATTAAAATTTGTGACAGTATAAAATTATTTTTTGAATAATTTACTATAGAAAAGGCAATCCCTGGCGTAATTAAAATTTGCGACAGTTGAAAATTATTTTTTGAATAATTTACTATAGAAAAGGCAATCCCTGGCGCAATTAAAATTTGCGACAGTATAAAATTAGTTTTTGAATAATTTACTATAGAAAAGTCAATCCCTGGCGCAATTAAAATTTGTGACAGTATAAAATTATTTTTTGAATAATTTACTATAGAAAAGTCAATCCCTGGCGCAATTAAAATTTGTGACAGTTGAAAATTATTTTTTGAATAATTTACTATAGAAAAGGCAATCCCTGGCGTAATTAAAATTTGTGACAGTTGAAAATTATTTTTTGAATAATTTACTATAGAAAAGTCAATCCCTGGCGCAATTAAAATTTGTGACAGTATAAAATTATTTTTTGAATAATTTACTATAGAAAAGGCAATCCCTGGCGCAATTAAAATTTGTGACAGTTGAAAATTATTTTTTGAATAATTTACTATAGAAAAGGCAATCCCTGGCGTAATTAAAATTTGCGACAGTATAAAATTAGTTTTTGAATAATTTACTATAGAAAAGTCAATCCCTGGGATATTTAAAATTTGCGACAGTATAAAATTAGTTTTTGAATAATTTACTATAGAAAAGTCAATCCCTGGCGCAATTAAAATTTGTGACAGTTGAAAATTATTTTTTGAATAATTTACTATAGAAAAGTCAATCCCTGGCGCAATTAAAATTTGTGACAGTTGAAAATTATTTTTTGAATAATTTACTATAGAAAAGGCAATCCCTGGCGTAATTAAAATTTGTGACAGTATAAAATTAGTTTTTGAATAATTTACTATAGAAAAGGCAATCCCTGGGATATTTAAAATTTGCGACAGTATAAAATTAGTTTTTGAATAATTTACTATAGAAAAGTCAATCCCTGGCGCAATTAAAATTTGTGACAGTATAAAATTAGTTTTTGAATAATTTACTATAGAAAAGGCAATCCCTGGCGTAATTAAAATTTGTGACAGTTGAAAATTATTTTTTGAAAAATTTACTATAGAAAAGTCAATCCCTGGCGTAATTAAAATTTGTGACAGTTGAAAATTATTTTTTGAATAATTTACTATAGAAAAGTCAATCCCTGGCGCAATTAAAATTTGTGACAGTTGAAAATTATTTTTTGAATAATTTACTATAGAAAAGTCAATCCCTGGCGCAATTAAAATTTGTGACAGTATAAAATTAGTTTTTGAATAATTTACTATAGAAAAGTCAATCCCTGGCGCAATTAAAATTTGTGACAGTTGAAAATTATTTTTTGAATAATTTACTATAGAAAAGGCAATCCCTGGCGTAATTAAAATTTGTGACAGTATAAAATTAGTTTTTGAATAATTTACTATAGAAAAGTCAATCCCTGGCGCAATTAAAATTTGCGACAGTATAAAATTAGTTTTTGAATAATTTACTATAGAAAAGTCAATCCCTGGCGCAATTAAAATTTGTGACAGTATAAAATTAGTTTTTGAATAATTTACTATAGAAAAGTCAATCCCTGGCGCAATTAAAATTTGTGACAGTTGAAAATTATTTTTTGAATAATTTACTATAGAAAAGTCAATCCCTGGCGCAATTAAAATTTGTGACAGTATAAAATTAGTTTTTGAATAATTTACTATAGAAAAGGCAATCCCTGGCGCAATTAAAATTTGTGACAGTATAAAATTAGTTTTTGAATAATTTACTATAGAAAAGGCAATCCCTGGCGCAATTAAAATTTGTGACAGTTGAAAATTATTTTTTGAATAATTTACTATAGAAAAGGCAATCCCTGGCGCAATTAAAATTTGTGACAGTTGAAAATTAGTTTTTGAATAATTTACTATAGAAAAGGCAATCCCTGGCGTAATTAAAATTTGCGACAGTATAAAATTATTTTTTGAATAATTTACTATAGAAAAGTCAATCCCTGGCGTAATTAAAATTTGTGACAGTTGAAAATTATTTTTTGAATAATTTACTATAGAAAAGTCAATCCCTGGCGCACATAAAATTTGCGACAGTATAAAATTAGTTTTTGAATAATTTACTATAGAAAAGTCAATCCCTGGCGCACATAAAATTTGCGACAGTATAAAATTAGTTTTTGAATAATTTACTATAGAAAAGTCAATCCCTGGCGCAATTAAAATTTGTGACAGTTGAAAATTATTTTTTGAATAATTTACTATAGAAAAGTCAATCCCTGGCGCACATAAAATTTGCGACAGTATAAAATTAGTTTTTGAATAATTTACTATAGAAAAGTCAATCCCTGGCGCAATTAAAATTTGCGACAGTATAAAATTAGTTTTTGAATAATTTACTATAGAAAAGGCAATCCCTGGCGCAATTAAAATTTGTGACAGTTGAAAATTATTTTTTGAATAATTTACTATAGAAAAGTCAATCCGTGGCGCACATAAAATTTGCGACAGTATAAAATTATTTTTTGAATAATTTACTATAGAAAAGTCAATCCCTGGCGCAATTAAAATTTGTGACAGTTGAAAATTATTTTTTGAATAATTTACTATAGAAAAGTCAATCCCTGGCGCAATTAAAATTTGTGACAGTTGAAAATTATTTTTTGAATAATTTACTATAGAAAAGGCAATCCCTGGCGCAATTAAAATTTGTGACAGTATAAAATTAGTTTTTGAATAATTTACTATAGAAAAGTCAATCCCTGGCGCAATTAAAATTTGTGACAGTTGAAAATTATTTTTTGAATAATTTACTATAGAAAAGGCAATCCCTGGCGTAATTAAAATTTGTGACAGTATAAAATTAGTTTTTGAATAATTTACTATAGAAAAGTCAATCCCTGGCGTAATTAAAATTTGTGACAGTATAAAATTATTTTTTGAATAATTTACTATAGAAAAGTCAATCCCTGGCGTAATTAAAATTTGCGACAGTATAAAATTAGTTTTTGAATAATTTACTATAGAAAAGGCAATCCCTGGCGTAATTAAAATTTGCGACAGTATAAAATTATTTTTTGAATAATTTACTATAGAAAAGTCAATCCCTGGCGCAATTAAAATTTGTGACAGTTGGAAAATTATTTTTTGAATAATTTACTATAGAAAAGGCAATCCCTGGGATATTTAAAATTTGCGACAGTATAAAATTAGTTTTTGAATAATTTACTATAGAAAAGTCAATCCCTGGCGCAATTAAAATTTGTGACCAGTATAAAATTAGTTTTTGAATAATTTACTATAGAAAAGGCCAATCCCTGGCGTAATTAAAATTTGTGACAGTTGAAAATTATTTTTTGAAAAATTTACTATAGAAAAGTCAATCCCTGGCGTAATTAAAATTTGTGACAGTTGAAAATTATTTTTTGAATAATTTACTATAGAAAAGTCAATCCCTGGCGCAATTAAAATTTGTGACAGTTGAAAATTATTTTTTGAATAATTTACTATAGAAAAGTCAATCCCTGGCGCAATTAAAATTTGTGACAGTTGAAAATTATTTTTTGAATAATTTACTATAGAAAAGTCAATCCCTGGCGCACATAAAATTTGCGACAGTATAAAATTATTTTTTGAATAATTTACTATAGAAAAGTCAATCCCTGGCGCAATTAAAATTTGTGACAGTTGAAAATTATTTTTTGAATAATTTACTATAGAAAAGTCAATCCCTGGCGTAATTAAAATTTGTGACAGTTGAAAATTATTTTTTGAATAATTTACTATAGAAAAGTCAATCCCTGGCGCAATTAAAATTTGTGACAGTATAAAATTATTTTTTGAATAATTTACTATAGAAAAGGCAATCCCTGGCGTAATTAAAATTTGCGACAGTATAAAATTAGTTTTTGAATAATTTACTATAGAAAAGTCAATCCCTGGCGCAATTAAAATTTGTGACAGTTGAAAATTATTTTTTGAATAATTTACTATAGAAAAGGCAATCCCTGGGATATTTAAAATTTGCGACAGTATAAAATTAGTTTTTGAATAATTTACTATAGAAAAGTCAATCCCTGGGATATTTAAAATTTGTGACAGTATAAAATTAGTTTTTGAATAATTTACTATAGAAAAGTCAATCCCTGGCGCAATTAAAATTTGTGACAGTTGAAAATTATTTTTTGAATAATTTACTATAGAAAAGGCAATCCCTGGGATATTTAAAATTTGCGACAGTATAAAATTAGTTTTTGAATAATTTACTATAGAAAAGTCAATCCCTGGCGCAATTAAAATTTGCGACAGTATAAAATTAGTTTTTGAATAATTTACTATAGAAAAGGCAATCCCTGGCGTAATTAAAATTTGCGACAGTATAAAATTAGTTTTTGAATAATTTACTATAGAAAAGTCAATTTTAAATGTCACAATATATTTTATACTGTCGCAAATTTTAAATATCCCAGGGATTGCCTTTTCTATAGTAAATTATTCAAAAAATAATTTTCAACTGTCACAAATTTTAATTGCGCCAGGGATTGACTTTTCTATAGTAAATTATTCAAAAACTAATTTTATACTGTCGCAAATTTTAAATATCCCAGGGATTGCCTTTTCTATAGTAAATTATTCAAAAACTAATTTTCAACTGTCACAAATTTTAATTACGCCAGGGATTGCCTTTTCTATAGTAAATTATTCAAAAACTAATTTTATACTGTCGCAAATTTTAATTGCGCCAGGGATTGACTTTTCTATAGTAAATTATTCAAAAAATAATTTTCAACTGTCACAAATTTTAATTACGCCAGGGATTGACTTTTCTATAGTAAATTATTCAAAAAATAATTTTCAACTGTCACAAATTTTAATTGCGCCAGGGATTGCCTTTTCTATAGTAAATTATTCAAAAACTAATTTTATACTGTCACAAATTTTAATTGCGCCAGGGATTGACTTTTCTATAGTAAATTATTCAAAAACTAATTTTATACTGTCGCAAATTTTAAATATCCCATGGATTGCCTTTTCTATAGTAAATTATTCAAAAACTAATTTTATACTGTCACAAATTTTAATTGCGCCAGGGATTGACTTTTCTATAGTAAATTATTCAAAAAATAATTTTCAACTGTCACAAATTTTAATTACGCCAGGGATTGACTTTTCTATAGTAAATTATTCAAAAATCCCTGGCGCACATAAAATTTGCGACAGTATAAAATTAGTTTTTGAATAATTTACTATAGAAAAGTCAATCCCTGGCGTAATTAAAATTTGTGACAGTTGAAAATTAGTTTTTGAATAATTTACTATAGAAAAGTCAATCCCTGGCGCAATTAAAATTTGCGACAGTATAAAATTAGTTTTTGAATAATTTACTATAGAAAAGTCAATCCCTGGCGCAATTAAAATTTGTGACAGTATAAAATTAGTTTTTGAATAATTTACTATAGAAAAGGCAATCCCTGGCGTAATTAAAATTTGTGACAGTTGAAAATTATTTTTTGAATAATTTACTATAGAAAAGTCAATCCCTGGCGCAATTAAAATTTGTGACAGTATAAAATTAGTTTTTGAATAATTTACTATAGAAAAGTCAATCCCTGGCGCAATTAAAATTTGTGACAGTATAAAATTAGTTTTTGAATAATTTACTATACTATAGTAAATTATTCAAAAAATAATTTTATACTGACTTTTCTATAGTAAATTATTCAAAAACTAATTTTATACTGTCACAAATTTTAATTGCGCCAGGGATTGACTTTTCTATAGTAAATTATTCAAAAACTAATTTTCAACTGTCACAAATTTTAATTGCGCCAGGGATTGACTTTTCTATAGTAAATTATTCAAAAACTAATTTTATACTGTCGCAAATTTTAAATATCCCAGGGATTGACTTTTCTATAGTAAATTATTCAAAAACTAATTTTATACTGTCGCAAATTTTAATTGCGCCAGGGATTGACTTTTCTATAGTAAATTATTCAAAAACTAATTTTCAACTGTCACAAATTTTAATTGCGCCAGGGATTGACTTTTCTATAGTAAATTATTCAAAAACTAATTTTATACTGTCGCAAATTTTAAATATCCCAGGGATAGCCTTTTCTATAGTAAATTATTCAAAAACTAATTTTATACTGTCACAAATTTTAATTGCGCCAGGGATTGACTTTTCTATAGTAAATTATTCAAAAACTAATTTTCAACTGTCACAAATTTTAATTACGCCAGGGATTGCCTTTTCTATAGTAAATTATTCAAAAACTAATTTTATACTGTCGCAAATTTTAAATATCCCAGGGATTGCCTTTTCTATAGTAAATTATTCAAAAACTAATTTTATACTGTCACAAATTTTAAATCTCCCAGGGATTGCCTTTTCTATAGTAAATTATTCAAAAAATAATTTTCAACTGTCGCAAATTTTAATTACGCCAGGGATTGACTTTTCTATAGTAAATTATTCAAAAAATAATTTTCAACTGTCACAAATTTTAAATATCCCAGGGATTGCCTTTTCTATAGTAAATTATTCAAAAACTAATTTTATACTGTCGCAAATTTTAAATATCCCAGGGATTGCCTTTTCTATAGTAAATTATTCAAAAACTAATTTTATACTGTCACAAATTTTAATTACGCCAGGGATTGCCTTTTCTATAGTAAATTATTCAAAAACTAATTTTATACTGTCACAAATTTTAATTGCGCCAGGGATTGACTTTTCTATAGTAAATTATTCAAAAACTAATTTTCAACTGTCACAAATTTTAATTACGCCAGGGATTGCCTTTTCTATAGTAAATTATTCAAAAAATAATTTTCAACTGTCGCAAATTTTAAATATCCCAGGGATTGCCTTTTCTATAGTAAATTATTCAAAAAATAATTTTCAACTGTCGCAAATTTTAAATATCCCAGGGATTGCCTTTTCTATAGTAAATTATTCAAAAACTAATTTTATACTGTCACAAATTTTAATTGCGCCAGGGATTGACTTTTCTATAGTAAATTATTCAAAAAATAATTTTCAACTGTCACAAATTTTAATTGCGCCAGGGATTGCCTTTTCTATAGTAAATTATTCAAAAACTAATTTTATACTGTCGCAAATTTTAATTGCGCCAGGGATTGACTTTTCTATAGTAAATTATTCAAAAACTAATTTTATACTGTCACAAATTTTAATTGCGCCAGGGATTGACTTTTCTATAGTAAATTATTCAAAAACTAATTTTATACTGTCGCAAATTTTAATTACGCCAGGGATTGCCTTTTCTATAGTAAATTATTCAAAAAATAATTTTCAACTGTCACAAATTTTAATTGCGCCAGGAATTGACTTTTCTATAGTAAATTATTCAAAAAATAATTTTATACTGTCGCAAATTTTAATTACGCCAGGGATTGACTTTTCTATAGTAAATTATTCAAAAACTAATTTTATACTGTCACAAATTTTAATTGCGCCAGGGATTGACTTTTCTATAGTAAATTATTCAAAAACTAATTTTATACTGTCGCAAATTTTAATTGCGCCAGGGATTGACTTTTCTATAGTAAATTATTCAAAAACTAATTTTATACTGTCGCAAATTTTAATTACGCCAGGGATTGACTTTTCTATAGTAAATTATTCAAAAAATAATTTTCAACTGTCACAAATTTTAAATATCCCAGGGATTGCCTTTTCTATAGTAAATTATTCAAAAAATAATTTTCAACTGTCGCAAATTTTAAATATCCCAGGGATTGCCTTTTCTATAGTAAATTATTCAAAAAATAATTTTCAACTGTCGCAAATTTTAAATATCCCAGGGATTGCCTTTTCTATAGTAAATTATTCAAAAACTAATTTTATACTGTCACAAATTTTAATTGCGCCAGGGATTGACTTTTCTATAGTAAATTATTCAAAAAATAATTTTCAACTGTCACAAATTTTAATTGCGCCAGGATTGCCTTTTCTATAGTAAATTATTCAAAAACTAATTTTATACTGTCGCAAATTTTTAATTGCGCCAGGGATTGACTTTTCTATAGTAAATTATTCAAAAACTAATTTATACTGTCACAAATTTTAATTGCGCCAGGGGATTGACTTTTCTATAGTAAATTATTCAAAAACTAATTTTATACTGTCGCAAATTTTAATTACGCCAGGGATTGCCTTTTCTATAGTAAATTATTCAAAAAATAATTTTCAACTGTCACAAATTTTAATTGCGCCAGGAATTGACTTTTCTATAGTAAATTATTCAAAAAATAATTTTATACTGTCGCAAATTTTTAATTACGCCAGGGATTGACTTTTCTATAGTAAATTATTCAAAAACTAATTTTATACTGTCACAAATTTTAATTGCGCCAGGGATTGACTTTTCTATAGTAAATTATTCAAAAACTAATTTTATACTGTCGCAAATTTTAATTGCGCCAGGGATTGACTTTTCTATAGTAAATTATTCAAAAACTAATTTTATACTGTCGCAAATTTTAATTACGCCAGGGATTGACTTTTCTATAGTAAATTATTCAAAAAATAATTTTTCAACTGTCACAAATTTTAATTGCGCCAGGATTGACTTTTCTATAGTAAATTATTCAAAAAATAATTTTATACTGTCGCAAATTTTAATTACGCCAGGGATTGACTTTTCTATAGTAAATTATTCAAAAACTAATTTTATACTGTCACAAATTTTAATTGCGCCAGGGATTGACTTTTCTATAGTAAATTATTCAAAAAATAATTTTTCAACTGTCACAAATTTTAATTGCGCCAGGGATTGACTTTTCTATAGTAAATTATTCAAAAACTAATTTTATACTGTCGCAAATTTTAATTGCGCCAGGGATTGACTTTTCTATAGTAAATTATTCAAAAACTAATTTATACTGTCGCAAATTTTAATTACGCCAGGGATTGCCTTTTCTATAGTAAATTATTCAAAAACTAATTTTATACTGTCACAAATTTTAATTGCGCCAGGGATTGACTTTTCTATAGTAAATTATTCAAAAAATAATTTTCAACTGTCACAAATTTTAATTGCGCCAGGGATTGCCTTTTTCTATAGTAAATTATTCAAAAACTAATTTTATACTGTCGCAAATTTTAATTGCGCCAGGGATTGACTTTTCTATAGTAAATTATTCAAAAACTAATTTTAATACTGTCACAAATTTTAATTGGCGCAGGGATTGACTTTTCTATAGTAAATTATTCAAAAACTAATTTTATACTGTCGCAAATTTTAATTACGCCAGGGATTGCCTTTTCTATAGTAAATTATTCAAAAAATAATTTTCAACTGTCACAAAATTTTAATTGCGCAGGAATTGACTTTTCTATAGTAAATTATTCAAAAAATAATTTTATACTGTCGCAAATTTTAATTACGCCAGGGATTGACTTTTCTATAGTAAATTATTCAAAAACTAATTTTATACTGTCACAAATTTTAATTGCGCCAGGGATTGACTTTTCTATAGTAAATTATTCAAAAACTAATTTTATACTGTCGCAAATTTTAATTGCGCCAGGGATTGACTTTTCTATAGTAAATTATTCAAAAACTAATTTTATACTGTCGCAAATTTTAATTACGCCAGGGATTGACTTTTCTATAGTAAATTATTCAAAAAATAATTTTCAACTGTCACAAATTTTAATTGCGCCAGGGATTGACTTTTCTATAGTAAATTATTCAAAAAATAATTTTATACTGTCGCAAATTTTAATTACGCCAGGGATTGACTTTTCTATAGTAAATTATTCAAAAACTAATTTTATACTGTCACAAATTTTAATTGCGCCAGGGATTGACTTTTCTATAGTAAATTATTCAAAAAATAATTTTCAACTGTCACAAATTTTAATTGCGCCAGGGATTGACTTTTCTATAGTAAATTATTCAAAAACTAATTTTATACTGTCGCAAATTTTAATTGCGCCAGGGATTGACTTTTCTATAGTAAATTATTCAAAAACTAATTTTATACTGTCGCAAATTTTAATTACGCCAGGGATTGACTTTTCTATAGTAAATTATTCAAAAACTAATTTTATACTGTCGCAAATTTTAATTGCGCCAGGGATTGACTTTTCTATAGTAAATTATTCAAAAACTAATTTTATACTGTCGCAAATTTTAATTACGCCAGGGATTGACTTTTCTATAGTAAATTATTCAAAAAATAATTTTCAACTGTCACAAATTTTAATTGCGCCAGGGATTGACTTTTCTATAGTAAATTATTCAAAAAATAATTTTATACTGTCGCAAATTTTAATTACGCCAGGGATTGACTTTTCTATAGTAAATTATTCAGAAACTAATTTTATACTGTCACAAATTTTAATTGCGCCAGGGATTGACTTTTCTATAGTAAATTATTCAAAAACTAATTTTATACTGTCGCAAATTTTAATTGCGCCAGGGATTGACTTTTCTATAGTAAATTATTCAAAAACTAATTTTATACTGTCGCAAATTTTAATTACGCCAGGGATTGACTTTTCTATAGTAAATTATTCAAAAACTAATTTTATACTGTCACAAATTTTAATTACGCCAGGGATTGCCTTTTCTATAGTAAATTATTCAAAAAATAATTTTCAACTGTCACAAATTTTAATTGCGCCAGGGATTGACTTTTCTATAGTAAATTATTCAAAAACTAATTTTATACTGTCACAAATTTTAATTGCGCCAGGGATTGACTTTTCTATAGTAAATTATTCAAAAACTAATTTTATACTGTCGCAAATTTTAAATATCCCAGGGATTGACTTTTCTATAGTAAATTATTCAAAAAATAATTTTCAACTGTCACAAATTTTAATTGCGCCAGGGATTGACTTTTCTATAGTAAATTATTCAAAAAATAATTTTATACTGTCACAAATTTTAATTACGCCAGGGATTGACTTTTCTATAGTAAATTATTCAAAAACTAATTTTATACTGTCACAAATTTTAATTGCGCCAGGGATTGACTTTTCTATAGTAAATTATTCAAAAACTAATTTTATACTGTCGCAAATTTTAAATATCCCAGGGATTGACTTTTCTATAGTAAATTA
This sequence comes from Dioctria linearis, assembly GCA_963930735.1. Lineage (NCBI taxonomy): Eukaryota > Metazoa > Arthropoda > Insecta > Diptera > Asilidae > Dioctria > Dioctria linearis. The sequence continues at coordinate 58,538 of CAWVNZ010000755.1, forward strand.
TTCAAAAACTAATTTTATACTGTCACAAATTTTAATTACGCCAGGGATTGCCTTTTCTATAGTAAATTATTCAAAAAATAATTTTCAACTGTCACAAATTTTAATTGCGCCAGGGATTGACTTTTCTATAGTAAATTATTCAAAAAATAATTTTCAACTGTCACAAATTTTAATTGCGCCAGGGATTGACTTTTCTATAGTAAATTATTCAAAAAATAATTTTCAACTGTCGCAAATTTTAAATATCCCAGGGATTGACTTTTCTATAGTAAATTATTCAAAAAATAATTTTCAACTGTCACAAATTTTAATTGCGCCAGGGATTGACTTTTCTATAGTAAATTATTCAAAAAATAATTTTCAACTGTCACAAATTTTAATTGCGCCAGGGATTGACTTTTCTATAGTAAATTATTCAAAAAATAATTTTATACTGTCGCAAATTTTAATTGCGCCAGGGATTGACTTTTCTATAGTAAATTATTCAAAAACTAATTTTCAACTGTCACAAATTTTAATTACGCCAGGGATTGACTTTTCTATAGTAAATTATTCAAAAAATAATTTTATACTGTCGCAAATTTTAATTACGCCAGGGATTGCCTTTTCTATAGTAAATTATTCAAAAACTAATTTTATACTGTCACAAATTTTAATTGCGCCAGGGATTGACTTTTCTATAGTAAATTATTCAAAAAATAATTTTCAACTGTCGCAAATTTTAAATATCCCAGGGATTGCCTTTTCTATAGTAAATTATTCAAAAAATAATTTTCAACTGTCGCAAATTTTAATTACGCCAGGGATTGCCTTTTCTATAGTAAATTATTCAAAAACTAATTTTATACTGTCACAAATTTTAATTACGCCAGGGATTGCCTTTTCTATAGTAAATTATTCAAAAACTAATTTTATACTGTCGCAAATTTTAAATATCCCAGGGATTGACTTTTCTATAGTAAATTATTCAAAAAATAATTTTCAACTGTCACAAATTTTAATTACGCCAGGGATTGCCTTTTCTATAGTAAATTATTCAAAAAATAATTTTCAACTGTCACAAATTTTAATTGCGCCAGGGATTGACTTTTCTATAGTAAATTATTCAAAAACTAATTTTCAACTGTCACAAATTTTAATTACGCCAGGGATTGACTTTTCTATAGTAAATTATTCAAAAACTAATTTTATACTGTCACAAATTTTAATTGCGCCAGGGATTGACTTTTCTATAGTAAATTATTCAAAAACTAATTTTATACTGTCGCAAATTTTAAATATCCCAGGGATTGACTTTTCTATAGTAAATTATTCAAAAACTAATTTTATACTGTCGCAAATTTTAAATATCCCAGGGATTGACTTTTCTATAGTAAATTATTCAAAAAATAATTTTCAACTGTCACAAATTTTAATTGCGCCAGGGATTGACTTTTCTATAGTAAATTATTCAAAAACTAATTTTATACTGTCACAAATTTTAATTGCGCCAGGGATTGACTTTTCTATAGTAAATTATTCAAAAACTAATTTTATACTGTCACAAATTTTAATTACGCCAGGGATTGCCTTTTCTATAGTCAATCCCTGGCGCAATTAAAATTTGTGACAGTATAAAATTAGTTTTTGAATAATTTACTATAGAAAAGTCAATCCCTGGCGCAATTAAAATTTGTGACAGTATAAAATTAGTTTTTGAATAATTTACTATAGAAAAGGCAATCCCTGGGATATTTAAAATTTGCGACAGTATAAAATTAGTTTTTGAATAATTTACTATAGAAAAGTCAATCCCTGGCGCAATTAAAATTTGTGACAGTATAAAATTAGTTTTTGAATAATTTACTATAGAAAAGGCAATCCCTGGCGTAATTAAAATTTGTGACAGTATAAAATTAGTTTTTGAATAATTTACTATAGAAAAGGCAATCCCTGGGATATTTAAAATTTGCGACAGTATAAAATTAGTTTTTGAATAATTTACTATAGAAAAGGCAATCCCTGGCGTAATTAAAATTTGTGACAGTTGAAAATTATTTTTTGAATAATTTACTATAGAAAAGTCAATCCCTGGCGTAATTAAAATTTGCGACAGTTGAAAATTATTTTTTGAATAATTTACTATAGAAAAGGCAATCCCTGGGATATTTAAAATTTGTGACAGTATAAAATTAGTTTTTGAATAATTTACTATAGAAAAGGCAATCCCTGGGATATTTAAAATTTGCGACAGTATAAAATTAGTTTTTGAATAATTTACTATAGAAAAGGCAATCCCTGGCGTAATTAAAATTTGTGACAGTTGAAAATTAGTTTTTGAATAATTTACTATAGAAAAGTCAATCCCTGGCGCAATTAAAATTTGTGACAGTATAAAATTAGTTTTTGAATAATTTACTATAGAAAAGGCAATCCCTGGGATATTTAAAATTTGTGACAGTTGAAAATTATTTTTTGAATAATTTACTATAGAAAAGGCAATCCCTGGGATATTTAAAATTTGTGACAGTTGAAAATTATTTTTTGAATAATTTACTATAGAAAAGGCAATCCCTGGGATATTTAAAATTTGCGACAGTTGAAAATTATTTTTTGAATAATTTACTATAGAAAAGGCAATCCCTGGGATATTTAAAATTTGCGACAGTTGAAAATTATTTTTTGAATAATTTACTATAGAAAAGGCAATCCCTGGCGTAATTAAAATTTGTGACAGTTGAAAATTAGTTTTTGAATAATTTACTATAGAAAAGTCAATCCCTGGCGCAATTAAAATTTGTGACAGTATAAAATTAGTTTTTGAATAATTTACTATAGAAAAGGCAATCCCTGGCGTAATTAAAATTTGTGACAGTATAAAATTAGTTTTTGAATAATTTACTATAGAAAAGGCAATCCCTGGGATATTTAAAATTTGCGACAGTATAAAATTAGTTTTTGAATAATTTACTATAGAAAAGGCAATCCCTGGGATATTTAAAATTTGTGACAGTTGAAAATTATTTTTTGAATAATTTACTATAGAAAAGTCAATCCCTGGCCTAATTAAAATTTGCGACAGTTGAAAATTATTTTTTGAATAATTTACTATAGAAAAGGCAATCCCTGGGATATTTAAAATTTGTGACAGTATAAAATTAGTTTTTGAATAATTTACTATAGAAAAGGCAATCCCTGGGATATTTAAAATTTGCGACAGTATAAAATTAGTTTTTGAATAATTTACTATAGAAAAGGCAATCCCTGGCGTAATTAAAATTTGTGACAGTTGAAAATTAGTTTTTGAATAATTTACTATAGAAAAGTCAATCCCTGGCGCAATTAAAATTTGTGACAGTATAAAATTAGTTTTTGAATAATTTACTATAGAAAAGGCAATCCCTGGGATATTTAAAATTTGTGACAGTTGAAAATTATTTTTTGAATAATTTACTATAGAAAAGGCAATCCCTGGGATATTAAAATTTGCGACAGTTGAAAATTATTTTTTGAATAATTTACTATAGAAAAGGCAATCCCTGGGATATTTAAAATTTGTGACAGTTGAAAATTAGTTTTTGAATAATTTACTATAGAAAAGTCAATCCCTGGCGCAATTAAAATTTGCGACAGTATAAAATTAGTTTTTGAATAATTTACTATAGAAAAGTCAATCCCTGGGATATTTAAAATTTGCGACAGTATAAAATTAGTTTTGAATAATTTACTATAGAAAAGTCAATCCCTGGCGCAATTAAAATTTGTGACAGTTGAAAATTAGTTTTTGAATAATTTACTATAGAAAAGGCAATCCCTGGCGCAATTAAAATTTGTGACAGTATAAAATTAGTTTTTGAATAATTTACTATAGAAAAGTCAATCCCTGGCGCAATTAAAATTTGTGACAGTTGAAAATTATTTTTTGAATAATTTACTATAGAAAAGGCAATCCCTGGCGTAATTAAAATTTGTGACAGTATAAAATTAGTTTTTGAATAATTTACTATAGAAAAGTCAATCCCTGGCGCAATTAAAATTTGCGACAGTATAAAATTAGTTTTTGAATAATTTACTATAGAAAAGTCAATCCCTGGCGCAATTAAAATTTGTGACAGTTGAAAATTAGTTTTTGAATAATTTACTATAGAAAAGGCAATCCCTGGGATATTTAAAATTTGCGACAGTATAAAATTAGTTTTTGAATAATTTACTATAGAAAAGGCAATCCCTGGCGTAATTAAAATTTGTGACAGTATAAAATTAGTTTTTGAATAATTTACTATAGAAAAGGCAATCCCTGGCGTAATTAAAATTTGCGACAGTTGAAAATTATTTTTTGAATAATTTACTATAGAAAAGGCAATCCCTGGGATATTTAAAATTTGCGACAGTTGAAAATTATTTTTTGAATAATTTACTATAGAAAAGGCAATCCCTGGCGCAATTAAAATTTGTGACAGTTGAAAATTATTTTTTGAATAATTTACTATAGAAAAGTCAATCCCTGGCGCACATAAAATTTGCGACAGTATAAAATTGGTTTTTGAATAATTTACTATAGAAAAGTCAATCCCTGGCGTAATTAAAATTTGTGACAGTTGAAAATTAGTTTTTGAATAATTTACTATAGAAAAGTCAATCCCTGGCGCAATTAAAATTTGCGACAGTATAAAATTAGTTTTTGAATAATTTACTATAGAAAAGTCAATCCCTGGCGTAATTAAAATTTGTGACAGTATAAAATTAGTTTTTGAATAATTTACTATAGAAAAGTCAATCCCTGGGATATTTAAAATTTGCGACAGTATAAAATTAGTTTTTGAATAATTTACTATAGAAAAGTCAATCCCTGGGATATTTAAAATTTGCGACAGTATAAAATTAGTTTTTGAATAATTTACTATAGAAAAGTCAATCCCTGGCGCAATTAAAATTTGTGACAGTATAAAATTATTTTTTGAATAATTTACTATAGAAAAGTCAATCCCTGGCGCAATTAAAATTTGTGACAGTATAAAATTATTTTTTGAATAATTTACTATAGAAAATTCAATCCCTGGCGCAATTAAAATTTGCGACAGTTGAAAATTATTTTTTGAATAATTTACTATAGAAAAGTCAATCCCTGGCGCAATTAAAATTTGTGACAGTTGAAAATTATTTTTTGAATAATTTACTATAGAAAAGTCAATCCCTGGCGCAATTAAAATTTGTGACAGTATAAAATTAGTTTTTGAATAATTTACTATAGAAAAGGCAATCCCTGGGATATTTAAAATTTGCGACAGTATAAAATTAGTTTTTGAATAATTTACTATAGAAAAGGCAATCCCTGGCGTAATTAAAATTTGTGACAGTATAAAATTAGTTTTTGAATAATTTACTATAGAAAAGGCAATCCCTGGCGTAATTAAAATTTGCGACAGTTGAAAATTATTTTTTGAATAATTTACTATAGAAAAGGCAATCCCTGGGATATTTAAAATTTGCGACAGTATAAAATTAGTTTTTGAATAATTTACTATAGAAAAGTCAATCCCTGGCGCAATTAAAATTTGTGACAGTTGAAAATTATTTTTTGAATAATTTACTATAGAAAAGGCAATCCCTGGGATATTTAAAATTTGCGACAGTATAAAATTAGTTTTTGAATAATTTACTATAGAAAAGTCAATCCCTGGCGCAATTAAAATTTGTGACAGTATAAAATTAGTTTTTGAATAATTTACTATAGAAAAGGCAATCCCTGGCGTAATTAAAATTTGCGACAGTATAAAATTATTTTTTGAATAATTTACTATAGAAAAGGCAATCCCTGGGATATTTCAAATTTGCGACAGTATAAAATTAGTTTTTGAATAATTTACTATAGAAAAGTCAATCCCTGGCGCAATTAAAATTTGTGACAGTATAAAATTAGTTTTTGAATAATTTACTATAGAAAAGTCAATCCCTGGCGCAATTAAAATTTGCGACAGTATAAAATTATTTTTTGAATAATTTACTATAGAAAAGGCAATCCCTGGGATATTTAAAATTTGCGACAGTATAAAATTAGTTTTTGAATAATTTACTATAGAAAAGTCAATCCCTGGGATATTTAAAATTTGCGACAGTATAAAATTAGTTTTTGAATAATTTACTATAGAAAAGTCAATCCCTGGCGCAATTAAAATTTGTGACAGTTGAAAATTATTTTTTGAATAATTTACTATAGAAAAGTCAATCCCTGGCGCAATTAAAATTTGCGACAGTATAAAATTATTTTTTGAATAATTTACTATAGAAAAGGCAATCCCTGGGATATTTAAAATTTGCGACAGTATAAAATTAGTTTTTGAATAATTTACTATAGAAAAGGCAATCCCTGGCGTAATTAAAATTTGTGACAGTATAAAATTAGTTTTTGAATAATTTACTATAGAAAAGGCAATCCCTGGCGTAATTAAAATTTGCGACAGTTGAAAATTATTTTTTGAATAATTTACTATAGAAAAGGCAATCCCTGGGATATTTAAAATTTGCGACAGTATAAAATTAGTTTTTGAATAATTTACTATAGAAAAGTCAATCCCTGGCGCAATTAAAATTTGTGACAGTTGAAAATTATTTTTTGAATAATTTACTATAGAAAAGGCAATCCCTGGGATATTTAAAATTTGCGACAGTATAAAATTAGTTTTTGAATAATTTACTATAGAAAAGTCAATCCCTGGCGCAATTAAAATTTGTGACAGTATAAAATTAGTTTTTGAATAATTTACTATAGAAAAGGCAATCCCTGGCGTAATTAAAATTTGCGACAGTATAAAATTATTTTTTGAATAATTTACTATAGAAAAGGCAATCCCTGGGATATTTAAAATTTGCGACAGTATAAAATTAGTTTTTGAATAATTTACTATAGAAAAGGCAATCCCTGGCGTAATTAAAATTTGTGACAGTATAAAATTAGTTTTTGAATAATTTACTATAGAAAAGGCAATCCCTGGCGTAATTAAAATTTGCGACAGTTGAAAATTATTTTTTGAATAATTTACTATAGAAAAGGCAATCCCTGGGATATTTAAAATTTGCGACAGTATAAAATTAGTTTTTGAATAATTTACTATAGAAAAGGCAATCCCTGGCGTAATTAAAATTTGTGACAGTATAAAATTAGTTTTTGAATAATTTACTATAGAAAAGGCAATCCCTGGCGTAATTAAAATTTGCGACAGTATAAAATTATTTTTTGAATAATTTACTATAGAAAAGGCAATCCCTGGGATATTTAAAATTTGCGACAGTATAAAATTAGTTTTTGAATAATTTACTATAGAAAAGTCAATCCCTGGCGCAATTAAAATTTGTGACAGTATAAAATTAGTTTTTGAATAATTTACTATAGAAAAGTCAATCCCTGGGATATTTAAAATTTGCGACAGTTGAAAATTATTTTTTGAATAATTTACTATAGAAAAGTCAATCCCTGGCGCAATTAAAATTTGTGACAGTATAAAATTAGTTTTTGAATAATTTACTATAGAAAAGGCAATCCCTGGGATATTTAAAATTTGCGACAGTATAAAATTAGTTTTTGAATAATTTACTATAGAAAAGTCAATCCCTGGCGCAATTAAAATTTGTGACAGTTGAAAATTATTTTTTGAATAATTTACTATAGAAAAGTCAATCCCTGGCGCAATTAAAATTTGCGACAGTATAAAATTATTTTTTGAATAATTTACTATAGAAAAGGCAATCCCTGGGATATTTAAAATTTGCGACAGTATAAAATTAGTTTTTGAATAATTTACTATAGAAAAGGCAATCCCTGGCGTAATTAAAATTTGTGACAGTATAAAATTAGTTTTTGAATAATTTACTATAGAAAAGGCAATCCCTGGCGTAATTAAAATTTGCGACAGTTGAGAATTATTTTTTGAATAATTTACTATAGAAAAGGCAATCCCTGCGATATTTAAAATTTGCGACAGTATAAAATTAGTTTTTGAATAATTTACTATAGAAAAGTCAATCCCTGGCGCAATTAAAATTTGTGACAGTTGAAAATTATTTTTTGAATAATTTACTATAGAAAAGGCAATCCCTGGGATATTTAAAATTTGCGACAGTATAAAATTAGTTTTTGAATAATTTACTATAGAAAAGTCAATCCCTGGCGCAATTAAAATTTGTGACAGTATAAAATTAGTTTTTGAATAATTTACTATAGAAAAGGCAATCCCTGGCGTAATTAAAATTTGCGACAGTATAAAATTATTTTTTGAATAATTTACTATAGAAAAGGCAATCCCTGGGATATTTAAAATTTGCGACAGTATAAAATTAGTTTTTGAATAATTTACTATAGAAAAGGCAATCCCTGGCGTAATTAAAATTTGTGACAGTATAAAATTAGTTTTTGAATAATTTACTATAGAAAAGGCAATCCCTGGCGTAATTAAAATTTGCGACAGTTGAAAATTATTTTTTGAATAATTTACTATAGAAAAGGCAATCCCTGGGATATTTAAAATTTGCGACAGTATAAAATTAGTTTTTGAATAATTTACTATAGAAAAGGCAATCCCTGGCGTAATTAAAATTTGTGACAGTATAAAATTAGTTTTTGAATAATTTACTATAGAAAAGGCAATCCCTGGCGTAATTAAAATTTGCGACAGTTGAAAATTATTTTTTGAATAATTTACTATAGAAAAGGCAATCCCTGGGATATTTAAAATTTGCGACAGTTGAAAATTATTTTTTGAATAATTTACTATAGAAAAGTCAATCCCTGGCGCAATTAAAATTTGTGACAGTATAAAATTATTTTTTGAATAATTTACTATAGAAAAGGCAATCCCTGGCGCAATTAAAATTTGTGACAGTTGAAAATTATTTTTTGAATAATTTACTATAGAAAAGGCAATCCCTGGCGTAATTAAAATTTGCGACAGTATAAAATTAGTTTTTGAATAATTTACTATAGAAAAGGCAATCCCTGGGATATTTAAAATTTGCGACAGTATAAAATTAGTTTTTGAATAATTTACTATAGAAAAGTCAATCCCTGGCGCAATTAAAATTTGCGACAGTATAAAATTATTTTTTGAATAATTTACTATAGAAAAGTCAATCCCTGGCGTAATTAAAATTTGTGACAGTTGAAAATTATTTTTTGAATAATTTACTATAGAAAAGTCAATCCCTGGCGCAATTAAAATTTGTGACAGTATAAAATTAGTTTTTGAATAATTTACTATAGAAAAGGCAATCCCTGGCGTAATTAAAATTTGCGACAGTATAAAATTAGTTTTTGAATAATTTACTATAGAAAAGTCAATCCCTGGCGCAATTAAAATTTGTGACAGTTGAAAATTAGTTTTTGAATAATTTACTATAGAAAAGTCAATCCCTGGCGCAATTAAAATTTGTGACAGTATAAAATTAGTTTTTGAATAATTTACTATAGAAAAGTCAATCCCTGGCGCAATTAAAATTTGTGACAGTAAAAAATTAGTTTTTGAATAATTTACTATAGAAAAGTCAATCCCTGGCGCAATTAAAATTTGTGACAGTTGAAAATTATTTTTTGAATAATTTACTATAGAAAAGTCAATCCCTGGCGCACATAAAATTTGCGACAGTATAAAATTAGTTTTTGAATAATTTACTATAGAAAAGTCAATCCCTGGCGTAATTAAAATTTGCGACAGTATAAAATTAGTTTTTGAATAATTTACTATAGAAAAGTCAATCCCTGGCGCAATTAAAATTTGCGACAGTATAAAATTATTTTTTGAATAATTTACTATAGAAAAGTCAATCCCTGGCGCAATTAAAATTTGTGACAGTTGAAAATTAGTTTTTGAATAATTTACTATAGAAAAGTCAATCCCTGGCGCAATTAAAATTTGTGACAGTTGAAAATTATTTTTTGAATAATTTACTATAGAAAAGGCAATCCCTGGGATATTTAAAATTTGCGACAGTATAAAATTAGTTTTTGAATAATTTACTATAGAAAAGTCAATCCCTGGCGTAATTAAAATTTGTGACAGTTGAAAATTATTTTTTGAATAATTTACTATAGAAAAGTCAATCCCTGGCGCAATTAAAATTTGTGACAGTATAAAATTATTTTTTGAATAATTTACTATAGAAAAGGCAATCCCTGGGATATTTAAAATTTGCGACAGTATAAAATTAGTTTTTGAATAATTTACTATAGAAAAGGCAATCCCTGGCGTAATTAAAATTTGTGACAGTTGAAAATTATTTTTTGAATAATTTACTATAGAAAAGTCAATCCCTGGCGCAATTAAAATTTGTGACAGTATAAAATTAGTTTTTGAATAATTTACTATAGAAAAGTCAATCCCTGGCGCAATTAAAATTTGTGACAGTTGAAAATTAGTTTTTGAATAATTTACTATAGAAAAGTCAATCCCTGGCGCAATTAAAATTTGCGACAGTATAAAATTAGTTTTTGAATAATTTACTATAGAAAAGTCAATCCCTGGCGCAATTAAAATTTGTGACAGTTGAAAATTAGTTTTTGAATAATTTACTATAGAAAAGTCAATCCCTGGCGCAATTAAAATTTGTGACAGTTGAAAATTATTTTTTGAATAATTTACTATAGAAAAGGCAATCCCTGGGATATTTAAAATTTGCGACAGTATAAAATTAGTTTTTGAATAATTTACTATAGAAAAGTCAATCCCTGGGATATTTAAAATTTCCGACAGTATAAAATTATTTTTTGAATAATTTACTATAGAAAAGTCAATCCCTGGCGCAATTAAAATTTGTGACAGTTGAAAATTAGTTTTTGAATAATTTACTATAGAAAAGGCAATCCCTGGCGTAATTAAAATTTGCGACAGTATAAAATTAGTTTTTGAATAATTTACTATAGAAAAGTCAATCCCTGGCGTAATTAAAATTTGTGACAGTATAAAATTAGTTTTTGAATAATTTACTATAGAAAAGTCAATCCCTGGCGCAATTAAAATTTGTGACAGTATAAAATTAGTTTTTGAATAATTTACTATAGAAAAGTCAATCCCTGGCGCAATTAAAATTTGCGACAGTATAAAATTATTTTTTGAATAATTTACTATAGAAAAGTCAATCCCTGGCGCAATTAAAATTTGTGACAGTTGAAAATTATTTTTTGAATAATTTACTATAGAAAAGTCAATCCCTGGGATATTTAAAATTTGCGACAGTATAAAATTAGTTTTTGAATAATTTACTATAGAAAAGGCAATCCCTGGCGTAATTAAAATTTGTGACAGTATAAAATTAGTTTTTGAATAATTTACTATAGAAAAGGCAATCCCTGGCGTAATTAAAATTTGCGACAGTTGAAAATTATTTTTTGAATAATTTACTATAGAAAAGGCAATCCCTGGGATATTTAAAATTTGTGACAGTTGAAAATTATTTTTTGAATAATTTACTATAGAAAAGTCAATCCCTGGCGCAATTAAAATTTGTGACAGTATAAAATTATTTTTTGAATAATTTACTATAGAAAAGGCAATCCCTGGCGCAATTAAAATTTGTGACAGTTGAAAATTATTTTTTGAATAATTTACTATAGAAAAGGCAATCCCTGGCGTAATTAAAATTTGCGACAGTATAAAATTAGTTTTTGAATAATTTACTATAGAAAAGGCAATCCCTGGGATATTTAAAATTTGCGACAGTATAAAATTAGTTTTTGAATAATTTACTATAGAAAAGTCAATCCCTGGCGCAATTAAAATTTGCGACAGTATAAAATTATTTTTTGAATAATTTACTATAGAAAAGTCAATCCCTGGCGTAATTAAAATTTGTGACAGTTGAAAATTATTTTTTGAATAATTTACTATAGAAAAGTCAATCCCTGGCGCAATTAAAATTTGTGACAGTATAAAATTAGTTTTTGAATAATTTACTATAGAAAAGGCAATCCCTGGCGTAATTAAAATTTGCGACAGTATAAAATTAGTTTTTGAATAATTTACTATAGAAAAGTCAATCCCTGGCGCAATTAAAATTTGTGACAGTTGAAAATTAGTTTTTGAATAATTTACTATAGAAAAGTCAATCCCTGGCGCAATTAAAATTTGTGACAGTATAAAATTAGTTTTTGAATAATTTACTATAGAAAAGTCAATCCCTGGCGTAATTAAAATTTGCGACAGTATAAAATTAGTTTTTGAATAATTTACTATAGAAAAGTCAATCCCTGGCGCAATTAAAATTTGTGACAGTAAAAAATTAGTTTTTGAATAATTTACTATAGAAAAGTCAATCCCTGGCGCAATTAAAATTTGCGACAGTATAAAATTATTTTTTGAATAATTTACTATAGAAAAGTCAATCCCTGGCGCAATTAAAATTTGTGACAGTTGAAAATTATTTTTTGAATAATTTACTATAGAAAAGGCAATCCCTGGGATATTTAAAATTTGCGACAGTATAAAATTAGTTTTTGAATAATTTACTATAGAAAAGGCAATCCCTGGCGTAATTAAAATTTGTGACAGTTGAAAATTATTTTTTGAATAATTTACTATAGAAAAGTCAATCCCTGGCGCACATAAAATTTGCGACAGTATAAAATTAGTTTTTGAATAATTTACTATAGAAAAGTCAATCCCTGGCGTAATTAAAATTTGTGACAGTTGAAAATTAGTTTTTGAATAATTTACTATAGAAAAGTCAATCCCTGGCGCAATTAAAATTTGCGACAGTATAAAATTAGTTTTTGAATAATTTACTATAGAAAAGTCAATCCCTGGCGTAATTAAAATTTGTGACAGTTGAAAATTATTTTTTGAATAATTTACTATAGAAAAGGCAATCCCTGGCGCAATTAAAATTTGTGACAGTTGAAAATTATTTTTTGAATAATTTACTATAGAAAAGGCAATCCCTGGGATATTTAAAATTTGCGACAGTATAAAATTAGTTTTTGAATAATTTACTATAGAAAAGGCAATCCCTGGCGCAATTAAAATTTGTGACAGTTGAAAATTATTTTTTGAATAATTTACTATAGAAAAGTCAATCCCTGGCGCACATAAAATTTGCGACAGTATAAAATTAGTTTTTGAATAATTTACTATAGAAAAGTCAATCCCTGGCGTAATTAAAATTTGTGACAGTTGAAAATTAGTTTTTGAATAATTTACTATAGAAAAGTCAATCCCTGGCGCAATTAAAATTTGCGACAGTATAAAATTAGTTTTTGAATAATTTACTATAGAAAAGTCAATCCCTGGCGTAATTAAAATTTGTGACAGTATAAAATTAGTTTTTGAATAATTTACTATAGAAAAGTCAATCCCTGGGATATTTAAAATTTGCGACAGTATAAAATTAGTTTTTGAATAATTTACTATAGAAAAGTCAATCCCTGGGATATTTAAAATTTGCGACAGTATAAAATTAGTTTTTGAATAATTTACTATAGAAAAGTCAATCCCTGGCGCAATTAAAATTTGTGACAGTATAAAATTATTTTTTGAATAATTTACTATAGAAAAGTCAATCCCTGGCGCAATTAAAATTTGTGACAGTATAAAATTATTTTTTGAATAATTTACTATAGAAAAGTCAATCCCTGGCGCAATTAAAATTTGCGACAGTTGAAAATTATTTTTTGAATAATTTACTATAGAAAAGTCAATCCCTGGCGCAATTAAAATTTGTGACAGTTGAAAATTATTTTTTGAATAATTTACTATAGAAAAGTCAATCCCTGGCGCAATTAAAATTTGCGACAGTATAAAATTATTTTTTGAATAATTTACTATAGAAAAGGCAATCCCTGGGATATTTAAAATTTGCGACAGTATAAAATTAGTTTTTGAATAATTTACTATAGAAAAGGCAATCCCTGGCGTAATTAAAATTTGTGACAGTATAAAATTAGTTTTTGAATAATTTACTATAGAAAAGGCAATCCCTGGCGTAATTAAAATTTGCGACAGTTGAAAATTATTTTTTGAATAATTTACTATAGAAAAGGCAATCACTGGGATATTTAAAATTTGCGACAGTATAAAATTAGTTTTTGAATAATTTACTATAGAAAAGTCAATCCCTGGCGCAATTAAAATTTGTGACAGTTGAAAATTATTTTTTGAATAATTTACTATAGAAAAGGCAATCCCTGGGATATTTAAAATTTGCGACAGTATAAAATTAGTTTTTGAATAATTTACTATAGAAAAGTCAATCCCTGGCGCAATTAAAATTTGTGACAGTATAAAATTAGTTTTTGAATAATTTACTATAGAAAAGGCAATCCCTGGCGTAATTAAAATTTGCGACAGTATAAAATTATTTTTTGAATAATTTACTATAGAAAAGTCAATCCCTGGGATATTTAAAATTTGCGACAGTATAAAATTAGTTTTTGAATAATTTACTATAGAAAAGGCAATCCCTGGCGTAATTAAAATTTGTGACAGTATAAAATTAGTTTTTGAATAATTTACTATAGAAAAGGCAATCCCTGGCGTAATTAAAATTTGCGACAGTTGAAAATTATTTTTTGAATAATTTACTATAGAAAAGGCAATCCCTGGGATATTTAAAATTTGCGACAGTATAAAATTAGTTTTTGAATAATTTACTATAGAAAAGGCAATCCCTGGCGTAATTAAAATTTGTGACAGTATAAAATTAGTTTTTGAATAATTTACTATAGAAAAGGCAATCCCTGGCGTAATTAAAATTTGCGACAGTTGAAAATTATTTTTTGAATAATTTACTATAGAAAAGGCAATCCCTGGGATATTTAAAATTTGCGACAGTTGAAAATTATTTTTTGAATAATTTACTATAGAAAAGGCAATCCCTGGCGTAATTAAAATTTGTGACAGTTGAAAATTAGTTTTTGAATAATTTACTATAGAAAAGTCAATCCCTGGCGCAATTAAAATTTGTGACAGTATAAAATTAGTTTTTGAATAATTTACTATAGAAAAGGCAATCCCTGGGATATTTAAAATTTGCGACAGTATAAAATTAGTTTTTGAATAATTTACTATAGAAAAGGCAATCCCTGGCGTAATTAAAATTTGTGACAGTATAAAATTAGTTTTTGAATAATTTACTATAGAAAAGGCAATCCCTGGGATATTTAAAATTTGCGACAGTTGAAAATTATTTTTTGAATAATTTACTATAGAAAAGGCAATCCCTGGGATATTTAAAATTTGCGACAGTATAAAATTAGTTTTTGAATAATTTACTATAGAAAAGGCAATCCCTGGGATATTTAAAATTTGCGACAGTTGAAAATTATTTTTTGAATAATTTACTATAGAAAAGTCAATCCCTGGCGCAATTAAAATTTGCGACAGTATAAAATTATTTTTTGAATAATTTACTATAGAAAAGGCAATCCCTGGGATATTTAAAATTTGCGACAGTATAAAATTAGTTTTTGAATAATTTACTATAGAAAAGTCAATCCCTGGCGCAATTAAAATTTGTGACAGTATAAAATTAGTTTTCGAATAATTTACTATAGAAAAGTCAATCCCTGGCGCAATTAAAATTTGTGACAGTATAAAATTAGTTTTTGAATAATTTACTATAGAAAAGGCAATCCCTGGGATATTTAAAATTTGCGACAGTATAAAATTAGTTTTTGAATAATTTACTATAGAAAAGTCAATCCCTGGCGCAATTAAAATTTGTGACAGTATAAAATTAGTTTTTGAATAATTTACTATAGAAAAGGCAATCCCTGGGATATTTAAAATTTGTGACAGTTGAAAATTATTTTTTGAATAATTTACTATAGAAAAGGCAATCCCTGGCGTAATTAAAATTTGTGACAGTATAAAATTAGTTTTTGAATAATTTACTATAGAAAAGTCAATCCCTGGCGTAATTAAAATTTGTGACAGTTGAAAATTAGTTTTTGAATAATTTACTATAGAAAAGTCAATCCCTGGCGCAATTAAAATTTGTGACAGTTGAAAATTATTTTTTGAATAATTTACTATAGAAAAGGCAATCCCTGGGATATTTAAAATTTGCGACAGTTGAAAATTATTTTTTGAATAATTTACTATAGAAAAGGCAATCCCTGGGATATTTAAAATTTGCGACAGTATAAAATTAGTTTTTGAATAATTTACTATAGAAAAGGCAATCCCTGGGATATTTAAAATTTGTGACAGTATAAAATTAGTTTTTGAATAATTTACTATAGAAAAGTCAATCCCTGGCGTAATTAAAATTTGTGACAGTTGAAAATTAGTTTTTGAATAATTTACTATAGAAAAGGCAATCCCTGGGATATTTAAAATTTGTGACAGTATAAAATTATTTTTTGAATAATTTACTATAGAAAAGTCAATCCCTGGGATATTTAAAATTTGCGACAGTATAAAATTATTTTTTGAATAATTTACTATAGAAAAGTCAATCCCTGGCGCAATTAAAATTTGTGACAGTATAAAATTAGTTTTTGAATAATTTACTATAGAAAAGTCAATCCCTGGCGCAATTAAAATTTGTGACAGTATAAAATTAGTTTTTGAATAATTTACTATAGAAAAGGCAATCCCTGGCGTAATTAAAATTTGCGACAGTATAAAATTATTTTTTGAATAATTTACTATAGAAAAGTCAATCCCTGGGATATTTAAAATTTGCGACAGTATAAAATTAGTTTTTGAATAATTTACTATAGAAAAGTCAATCCCTGGCGCAATTAAAATTTGCGACAGTATAAAATTATTTTTTGAATAATTTACTATAGAAAAGTCAATCCCTGGCGCAATTAAAATTTGCGACAGTATAAAATTAGTTTTTGAATAATTTACTATAGAAAAGTCAATCCCTGGCGCAATTAAAATTTGTGACAGTATAAAATTAGTTTTTGAATAATTTACTATAGAAAAGTCAATCCCTGGCGTAATTAAAATTTGTGACAGTTGAAAATTAGTTTTTGAATAATTTACTATAGAAAAGTCAATCCCTGGCGTAATTAAAATTTGTGACAGTTGAAAATTAGTTTTTGAATAATTTACTATAGAAAAGGCAATCCCTGGGATATTTAAAATTTGTGACAGTATAAAATTATTTTTTGAATAATTTACTATAGAAAAGTCAATCCCTGGGATATTTAAAATTTGCGACAGTATAAAATTATTTTTTGAATAATTTACTATAGAAAAGTCAATCCCTGGCGCAATTAAAATTTGTGACAGTATAAAATTAGTTTTTGAATAATTTACTATAGAAAAGTCAATCCCTGGCGCAATTAAAATTTGTGACAGTATAAAATTAGTTTTTGAATAATTTACTATAGAAAAGGCAATCCCTGGGATATTTAAAATTTGTGACAGTATAAAATTAGTTTTTGAATAATTTACTATAGAAAAGTCAATCCCTGGCGTAATTAAAATTTGTGACAGTTGAAAATTATTTTTTGAATAATTTACTATAGAAAAGTCAATCCCTGGCGCAATTAAAATTTGTGACAGTTGAAAATTATTTTTTGAATAATTTACTATAGAAAAGGCAATCCCTGGCGTAATTAAAATTTGTGACAGTATAAAATTAGTTTTTGAATAATTTACTATAGAAAAGTCAATCCCTGGCGCAATTAAAATTTGCGACAGTATAAAATTAGTTTTTGAATAATTTACTATAGAAAAGTCAATCCCTGGCGCAATTAAAATTTGTGACAGTATAAAATTAGTTTTTGAATAATTTACTATAGAAAAGTCAATCCCTGGCGTAATTAAAATTTGTGACAGTTGAAAATTAGTTTTTGAATAATTTACTATAGAAAAGTCAATCCCTGGCGTAATTAAAATTTGTGACAGTTGAAAATTAGTTTTTGAATAATTTACTATAGAAAAGGCAATCCCTGGGATATTTAAAATTTGTGACAGTATAATATTATTTTTTGAATAATTTACTATAGAAAAGTCAATCCCTGGGATATTTAAAATTTGCGACAGTATAAAATTAGTTTTTGAATAATTTACTATAGAAAAGTCAATCCCTGGCGCAATTAAAATTTGTGACAGTATAAAATTAGTTTTTGAATAATTTACTATAGAAAAGGCAATCCCTGGCGTAATTAAAATTTGCGACAGTATAAAATTATTTTTTGAATAATTTACTATAGAAAAGTCAATCCCTGGGATATTTAAAATTTGCGACAGTATAAAATTAGTTTTTGAATAATTTACTATAGAAAAGTCAATCCCTGGCGCAATTAAAATTTGCGACAGTATAAAATTATTTTTTGAACAATTTACTATAGAAAAGTCAATCCCTGGCGCAATTAAAATTTGTGACAGTATAAAATTAGTTTTTGAATAATTTACTATAGAAAAGTCAATCCCTGGCGCAATTAAAATTTGTGACAGTATAAAATTAGTTTTTGAATAATTTACTATAGAAAAGTCAATCCCTGGCGCAATTAAAATTTGTGACAGTTGAAAATTATTTTTTGAATAATTTACTATAGAAAAGGCAATCCCTGGCGTAATTAAAATTTGTGACAGTATAAAATTAGTTTTTGAATAATTTACTATAGAAAAGGCAATCCCTGGGATATTTAAAATTTGTGACAGTTGAAAATTATTTTTTGAATAATTTACTATAGAAAAGGCAATCCCTGGCGTAATTAAAATTTGTGACAGTTGAAAATTATTTTTTGAATAATTTACTATAGAAAAGTCAATCCCTGGCGCAATTAAAATTTGTGACAGTATAAAATTATTTTTTGAATAATTTACTATAGAAAAGGCAATCCCTGGCGTAATTAAAATTTGTGACAGTTGAAAATTAGTTTTTGAATAATTTACTATAGAAAAGTCAATCCCTGGCGCAATTAAAATTTGCGACAGTATAAAATTAGTTTTTGAATAATTTACTATAGAAAAGTCAATCCCTGGCGCAATTAAAATTTGTGACAGTATAAAATTATTTTTTGAATAATTTACTATAGAAAAGTCAATCCCTGGCGCAATTAAAATTTGTGACAGTTGAAAATTATTTTTTGAATAATTTACTATAGAAAAGGCAATCCCTGGGATATTTAAAATTTGCGACAGTATAAAATTAGTTTTTGAATAATTTACTATAGAAAAGTCAATCCCTGGCGTAATTAAAATTTGTGACAGTTGAAAATTATTTTTTGAATAATTTACTATAGAAAAGTCAATCCCTGGCGCAATTAAAATTTGTGACAGTATAAAATTATTTTTTGAATAATTTACTATATTTTATATAAATTATTCAAAAAATAATTTTCAACTGTCACAAATTTTAATTGCGCCAGGGATTGACTTTTCTATAGTAAATTATTCAAAAAATAATTTTCAACTGTCACAAATTTTAATTACGCCAGGGATTGACTTTTCTATAGTAAATTATTCAAAAAATAATTTTCAACTGTCACAAATTTTAATTGCGCCAGGGATTGACTTTTCTATAGTAAATTATTCAAAAACTAATTTTATACTGTCGCAAATTTTAAATATCCCAGGGATTGACTTTTCTATAGTAAATTATTCAAAAAATAATTTTCAACTGTCACAAATTTTAATTGCGCCAGGGATTGACTTTTCTATAGTAAATTATTCAAAAACTAATTTTATACTGTCGCAAATTTTAAATATCCCAGGGATTGACTTTTCTATAGTAAATTATTCAAAAAATAATTTTCAACTGTCGCAAATTTTAATTACGCCAGGGATTGCCTTTTCTATAGTAAATTATTCAAAAACTAATTTTATACTGTCACAAATTTTAATTACGCCAGGGATTGCCTTTTCTATAGTAAATTATTCAAAAACTAATTTTATACTGTCGCAAATTTTAAATATCCCAGGGATTGCCTTTTCTATAGTAAATTATTCAAAAAATAATTTTCAACTGTCGCAAATTTTAATTACGCCAGGGATTGCCTTTTCTATAGTAAATTATTCAAAAACTAATTTTCAACTGTCACAAATTTTAATTACGCCAGGGATTGCCTTTTCTATAGTAAATTATTCAAAAAATAATTTTCAACTGTCGCAAATTTTAAATATCCCAGGGATTGCCTTTTCTATAGTAAATTATTCAAAAAATAATTTTCAACTGTCGCAAATTTTAATTACGCCAGGGATTGCCTTTTCTATAGTAAATTATTCAAAAACTAATTTTATACTGTCACAAATTTTAAATATCCCAGGGATTGCCTTTTCTATAGTAAATTATTCAAAAACTAATTTTATACTGTCGCAAATTTTAAATATCCCAGGGATTGCCTTTTCTATAGTAAATTATTCAAAAACTAATTTTCAACTGTCACAAATTTTAATTACGCCAGGGATTGACTTTTCTATAGTAAATTATTCAAAAAATAATTTTATACTGTCGCAAATTTTAATTACGCCAGGGATTGCCTTTTCTATAGTAAATTATTCAAAAAATAATTTTCAACTGTCGCAAATTTTAATTACGCCAGGGATTGCCTTTTCTATAGTAAATTATTCAAAAACTAATTTTATACTGTCACAAATTTTAATTACGCCAGGGATTGCCTTTTCTATAGTAAATTATTCAAAAACTAATTTTATACTGTCGCAAATTTTAAATATCCCAGGGATTGCCTTTTCTATAGTAAATTATTCAAAAACTAATTTTATACTGTCACAAATTTTAATTGCGCCAGGGATTGACTTTTCTATAGTAAATTATTCAAAAACTAATTTTCAACTGTCACAAATTTTAATTACGCCAGGGATTGCCTTTTCTATAGTAAATTATTCAAAAAATAATTTTCAACTGTCGCAAATTTTAAATATCCCAGGGATTGCCTTTTCTATAGTAAATTAATCAAAAAATAATTTTCAACTGTCGCAAATTTTAAATATCCCAGGGATTGCCTTTTCTATAGTAAATTATTCAAAAAATAATTTTCAACTGTCGCAAATTTTAAATATCCCAGGGATTGCCTTTTCTATAGTAAATTATTCAAAAAATAATTTTATACTGTCACAAATTTTAATTGCGCCAGGGATTGACTTTTCTATAGTAAATTATTCAAAAAATAATTTTCAACTGTCACAAATTTTAATTACGCCAGGGATTGCCTTTTCTATAGTAAATTATTCAAAAACTAATTTTATACTGTCGCAAATTTTAAATATCCCAGGGATTGCCTTTTCTATAGTAAATTATTCAAAAACTAATTTTATACTGTCGCAAATTTTAAATATCCCAGGGATTGCCTTTTCTATAGTAAATTATTCAAAAACTAATTTTATACTGTCACAAATTTTAATTGCGCCAGGGATTGACTTTTCTATAGTAAATTATTCAAAAACTAATTTTATACTGTCGCAAATTTTAAATATCCCAGGGATTGCCTTTTCTATAGTAAATTATTCAAAAAATAATTTTCAACTGTCACAAATTTTAATTACGCCAGGGATTGCCTTTTCTATAGTAAATTATTCAAAAACTAATTTTATACTGTCGCAAATTTTAAATATCCCAGGGATTGACTTTTCTATAGTAAATTATTCAAAAACTAATTTTATACTGTCGCAAATTTTAAATATCCCAGGGATTGCCTTTTCTATAGTAAATTATTCAAAAACTAATTTTCAACTGTCACAAATTTTAATTACGCCAGGGATTGACTTTTCTATAGTAAATTATTCAAAAAATAATTTTCAACTGTCACAAATTTTAATTACGCCAGGGATTGCCTTTTCTATAGTAAATTATTCAAAAACTAATTTTATACTGTCGCAAATTTTAAATATCCCAGGGATTGCCTTTTCTATAGTAAATTATTCAAAAACTAATTTTATACTGTCACAAATTTTAATTACGCCAGGGATTTGCTTTTCTATAGTAAATTATTCAAAAAATAATTTTCAACTGTCACAAATTTTAATTGCGCCAGGGATTGACTTTTCTATAGTAAATTATTCAAAAAATAATTTTCAACTGTCACAAATTTTAATTACGCCAGGGATTGACTTTTCTATAGTAAATTATTCAAAAACTAATTTTATACTGTCACAAATTTTAAATATCCCAGGGATTGCCTTTTCTATAGTAAATTATTCAAAAACTAATTTTATACTGTCACAAATTTTATGTGCGCCAGGGATTGACTTTTCTATAGTAAATTATTCAAAAACTAATTTTATACTGTCGCAAATTTTAAATATCCCAGGGATTGACTTTTCTATAGTAAATTATTCAAAAAATAATTTTATACTGTCACAAATTTTAAATATCCCAGGGATTGCCTTTTCTATAGTAAATTATTCAAAAACTAATTTTCAACTGTCACAAATTTTAATTACGCCAGGGATTGACTTTTCTATAGTAAATTATTCAAAAACTAATTTTCAACTGTCACAAATTTTAATTACGCCAGGGATTGACTTTTCTATAGTAAATTATTCAAAAACTAATTTTATACTGTCGCAAATTTTAAATATCCCAGGGATTGCCTTTTCTATAGTAAATTATTCAAAAACTAATTTTCAACTGTCACAAATTTTAATTACGCCAGGGATTGACTTTTCTATAGTAAATTATTCAAAAAATAATTTTATACTGTCGCAAATTTTAATTACGCCAGGGATTGCCTTTTCTATAGTAAATTATTCAAAAAATAATTTTCAACTGTCGCAAATTTTAATTACGCCAGGGATTGCCTTTTCTATAGTAAATTATTCAAAAACTAATTTTATACTGTCACAAATTTTAATTACGCCAGGGATTGCCTTTTCTATAGTAAATTATTCAAAAACTAATTTTATACTGTCGCAAATTTTAAATATCCCAGGGATTGCCTTTTCTATAGTAAATTATTCAAAAACTAATTTTATACTGTCACAAATTTTAATTGCGCCAGGGATTGACTTTTCTATAGTAAATTATTCAAAAACTAATTTTCAACTGTCACAAATTTTAATTACGCCAGGGATTGCCTTTTCTATAGTAAATTATTCAAAAAATAATTTTCAACTGTCGCAAATTTTAAATATCCCAGGGATTGCCTTTTCTATAGTAAATTATTCAAAAAATAATTTTCAACTGTCGCAAATTTTAAATATCCCAGGGATTGCCTTTTCTATAGTAAATTATTCAAAAAATAATTTTCAACTGTCGCAAATTTTAAATATCCCAGGGATTGCCTTTTCTATAGTAAATTATTCAAAAAATAATTTTATACTGTCACAAATTTTAATTGCGCCAGGGATTGACTTTTCTATAGTAAATTATTCAAAAAATAATTTTCAACTGTCACAAATTTTAATTACGCCAGGGATTGCCTTTTCTATAGTAAATTATTCAAAAACTAATTTTATACTGTCGCAAATTTTAAATATCCCAGGGATTGCCTTTTCTATAGTAAATTATTCAAAAAATAATTTTCAACTGTCACAAATTTTAATTGCGCCAGGGATTGACTTTTCTATAGTAAATTATTCAAAAAATAATTTTATACTGTCGCAAATTTTAAATATCCCAGGGATTGACTTTTCTATAGTAAATTATTCAAAAACTAATTTTATACTGTCGCAAATTTTATGTGCGCCAGGGATTGACTTTTCTATAGTAAATTATTCAAAAAATAATTTTCAACTGTCACAAATTTTAATTGCGCCAGGGATTGCCTTTTCTATAGTAAATTATTCAAAAAATAATTTTCAACTGTCGCAAATTTTAAATATCCCAGGGATTGCCTTTTCTATAGTAAATTATTCAAAAAATAATTTTCAACTGTCGCAAATTTTAAATATCCCAGGGATTGCCTTTTCTATAGTAAATTATTCAAAAACTAATTTTATACTGTCACAAATTTTAATTACGCCAGGGATTGCCTTTTCTATAGTAAATTATTCAAAAACTAATTTTATACTGTCGCAAATTTTAAATATCCCAGGGATTGCCTTTTCTATAGTAAATTATTCAAAAAATAATTTTCAACTGTCGCAAATTTTAATTACGCCAGGGATTGCCTTTTCTATAGTAAATTATTCAAAAACTAATTTTATACTGTCACAAATTTTAATTACGCCAGGGATTGCCTTTTCTATAGTAAATTATTCAAAAACTAATTTTATACTGTCGCAAATTTTAAATATCCCAGGGATTGACTTTTCTATAGTAAATTATTCAAAAAATAATTTTCAACTGTCACAAATTTTAATTACGCCAGGGATTGCCTTTTCTATAGTAAATTATTCAAAAAATAATTTTCAACTGTCACAAATTTTAATTGCGCCAGGGATTGACTTTTCTATAGTAAATTATTCAAAAAATAATTTTATACTGTCACAAATTTTAATTGCGCCAGGGATTGACTTTTCTATAGTAAATTATTCAAAAACTAATTTTATACTGTCGCAAATTTTAATTGCGCCAGGGATTGACTTTTCTATAGTAAATTATTCAAAAACTAATTTTATACTGTCGCAAATTTTAAATATCCCAGGGATTGCCTTTTCTATAGTAAATTATTCAAAAACTAATTTTATACTGTCACAAATTTTAATTGCGCCAGGGATTGACTTTTCTATAGTAAATTATTCAAAAAATAATTTTATACTGTCGCAAATTTTAATTGCGCCAGGGATTGACTTTTCTATAGTAAATTATTCAAAAAATAATTTTATACTGTCGCAAATTTTAATTACGCCAGGGATTGACTTTTCTATAGTAAATTATTCAAAAACTAATTTTATACTGTCACAAATTTTAATTGCGCCAGGGATTGACTTTTCTATAGTAAATTATTCAAAAACTAATTTTATACTGTCGCAAATTTTAAATATCCCAGGGATTGACTTTTCTATAGTAAATTATTCAAAAACTAATTTTATACTGTCGCAAATTTTAATATCCCAGGGATTGCCTTTTCTATAGTAAATTATTCAAAAAATAATTTTATACTGTCGCAAATTTTAATTACGCCAGGGATTGCCTTTTTCTATAGTAAATTATTCAAAAACTAATTTTATACTGTCGCAAATTTTAATTACGCCAGGGATTGCCTTTTCTATAGTAAATTATTCAAAAACTAATTTTATACTGTCGCAAATTTTAATTACGCCAGGGATTGCCTTTTCTATAGTAAATTATTCAAAAACTAATTTTCAACTGTCACAAATTTTAATTGCGCCAGGGATTGACTTTTCTATAGTAAATTATTCAAAAAACTAATTTTATACTGTCACAAATTTTAATTGCGCCAGGATTGACTTTTCTATAGTAAATTATTCAAAAAATAATTTTCAACTGTCACAAATTTTAATTACGCCAGGGATTGACTTTTCTATAGTAAATTATTCAAAAACTAATTTTATACTGTCGCAAATTTTAATTACGCCAGGATTGCCTTTTCTATAGTAAATTATTCAAAAAATAATTTTATACTGTCACAAATTTTAATTGCGCCAGGGATTGCCTTTTCTATAGTAAATTATTCAAAAACTAATTTTATACTGTCGCAATTTTAAATATCCCAGGATTGACTTTTCTATAGTAAATTATTCAAAACTAATTTTATACTGTCACAAATTTTAATTACGCCAGGGATTGCTTTTCTATAGTAAATTATTCAAAAAATAATTTTCAACTGTCACAAATTTTAATTACGCCAGGGATTGCCTTTTCTATAGTAAATTATTCAAAAACTAATTTTCAACTGTCACAAATTTTAATTGCGCCAGGGATTGACTTTTCTATAGTAAATTATTCAAAAACTAATTTTATACTGTCGCAAATTTTAATTGCGCCAGGGATTGACTTTTCTATAGTAAATTATTCAAAAACTAATTTTATACTGTCCACAAATTTTAATTACGCCAGGGATTGCCTTTTCTATAGTAAATTATTCAAAAAATAATTTTCAACTGTCACAAATTTTATTGCGCCAGGGATTGACTTTTCTATAGTAAATTATTCAAAAACTAATTTTATACTGTCACAAATTTTAATTGCGCCAGGGATTGCCTTTTCTATAGTAAATTATTCAAAAACTAATTTTATACTGTCGCAAATTTTAAATATCCCAGGGATTGACTTTTCTATAGTAAATTATTCAAAAACTAATTTTATACTGTCGCAAATTTTAAATATCCCAGGGATTGCCTTTTCTATAGTAAATTATTCAAAAACTAATTTTATACTGTCACAAATTTTAATTGCGCCAGGGATTGCCTTTTCTATAGTAAATTTTTCAAAAAATAATTTTCAACTGTCACAAATTTTAATTGCGCCAGGGATTGACTTTTCTATAGTAAATTATTCAAAAAATAATTTTATACTGTCACAAATTTTAATTAATTGCGCCAGGGATTGACTTTTCTATAGTAAATTATTCAAAAAATAATTTTATACTGTCACAAATTTTAATTGCGCCAGGGATTGACTTTTCTATAGTAAATTATTCAAAAACTAATTTTATACTGTCGCAAATTTTAAATATCCCAGGGATTGCCTTTTCTATAGTAAATTATTCAAAAACTAATTTTCAACTGTCACAAATTTTAATTACGCCAGGGATTGACTTTTCTATAGTAAATTATTCAAAAAATAATTTTATACTGTCACAAATTTTAATTGCGCCAGGGATTGACTTTTCTATAGTAAATTATTCAAAAACTAATTTTATACTGTCGCAAATTTTAAATATCCCAGGGATTGACTTTTCTATAGTAAATTATTCAAAAAATAATTTTCAACTGTCACAAATTTTAATTGCGCCAGGGATTGACTTTTCTATAGTAAATTATTCAAAAACTAATTTTATACTGTCACAAATTTTAATTGCGCCAGGGATTGACTTTTCTATAGTAAATTATTCAAAAACTAATTTTATACTGTCGCAAATTTTAATTGCGCCAGGGATTGACTTTTCTATAGTAAATTATTCAAAAACTAATTTTATACTGTCACAAATTTTAATTACGGCAGGGATTGCCTTTTCTATAGTAAATTATTCAAAAAATAATTTTCAACTGTCACAAATTTTAATTGCGCCAGGGATTGACTTTTCTATAGTAAATTATTCAAAAACTAATTTTATACTGTCACAAATTTTAATTGCGCCAGGGATGACTTTTCTATAGTAAATTATTCAAAAACTAATTTTATACTGTCGCAAATTTTAAATATCCCAGGGATTGACTTTTCTATAGTAAATTATTCAAAAAATAATTTTCAACTGTCACAAATTTTAATTGCGCCAGGGATTGCCTTTTCTATAGTAAATTATTCAAAAACTAATTTTATACTGTCACAAATTTTATGTGCGCCAGGGATTGACTTTTCTATAGTAAATTATTCAAAAACTAATTTTATACTGTCGCAAATTTTAAATATCCCAGGATTGACTTTTCTATAGTAAATTATTCAAAAACTAATTTTATACTGTCGCAAATTTTAAATATCCCAGGGATTGACTTTTCTATAGTAAATTATTCAAAAACTAATTTTATACTGTCGCAAATTTTAAATATCCCAGGGATTGCCTTTTCTATAGTAAATTATTCAAAAAATAATTTTCAACTGTCACAAATTTTAATTACGCCAGGGATTGACTTTTCTATAGTAAATTATTCAAAAAATAATTTTATACTGTCGCAAATTTTAATTACGCCAGGGATTGCCTTTTCTATAGTAAATTATTCAAAAACTAATTTTCAACTGTCACAAATTTTAATTGCGCCAGGGATTGCCTTTTCTATAGTAAATTATTCAAAACTAATTTTATACTGTCGCAAATTTTAATTACGCCAGGGATTGCCTTTTCTATAGTAAATTATTCAAAAACTAATTTATACTGTCACAAATTTTAATTGCGCCAGGGATTGACTTTTCTATAGTAAATTATTCAAAAAATAATTTTATACTGTCGCAAATTTTAATTGCGCCAGGGATTGACTTTTCTATAGTAAATTATTCAAAAACTAATTTTATACTGTCGCAAATTTTAATTACGCCAGGGATTGCCTTTTCTATAGTAAATTATTCAAAAAATAATTTTATACTGTCACAAATTTTAATTGCGCCAGGGATTGACTTTCTATAGTAAATTATTCAAAAAATAATTTTCAACTGTCACAAATTTTAATTACGCCAGGGATTGACTTTTCTATAGTAAATTATTCAAAAAATAATTTTCAACTGTCACAAATTTTAATTGCGCCAGGGATTGACTTTTCTATAGTAAATTATTCAAAAAATAATTTTATACTGTCGCAAATTTTAATTACGCCAGGGATTGCCTTTTCTATAGTAAATTATTCAAAAACTAATTTTATACTGTCACAAATTTTAATTGCGCCAGGGATTGACTTTTCTATAGTAAATTATTCAAAAACTAATTTTCAACTGTCACAAATTTTAATTGCGCCAGGGATTGACTTTTCTATAGTAAATTATTCAAAAACTAATTTTATACTGTCGCAAATTTTAATTACGCCAGGGATTGCCTTTTCTATAGTAAATTATTCAAAAACTAATTTTATACTGTCACAAATTTTAATTGCGCCAGGGATTGACTTTTCTATAGTAAATTATTCAAAAAATAATTTTATACTGTCGCAAATTTTAATTGCGCCAGGGATTGACTTTTCTATAGTAAATTATTCAAAAACTAATTTTATACTGTCGCAAATTTTAATTACGCCAGGGATTGACTTTTCTATAGTAAATTATTCAAAAAATAATTTTCAACTGTCACAAATTTTAATTGCGCCAGGGATTGACTTTTCTATAGTAAATTATTCAAAAAATAATTTTATACTGTCGCAAATTTTAATTACGCCAGGGATTGACTTTTCTATAGTAAATTATTCAAAAAATAATTTTCAACTGTCACAAATTTTAATTACGCCAGGGATTGACTTTTCTATAGTAAATTATTCAAAAAATAATTTTATACTGTCGCAAATTTTAATTGCGCCAGGGATTGACTTTTCTATAGTAAATTATTCAAAAAATAATTTTATACTGTCACAAATTTTAATTGCGCCAGGGATTGACTTTTCTATAGTAAATTATTCAAAAACTAATTTTATACTGTCGCAAATTTTAATTACGCCAGGATTGCCTTTTCTATAGTAAATTATTCAAAAAATAATTTTATACTGTCACAAATTTTAATTGCGCCAGGGATTGACTTTTCTATAGTAAATTATTCAAAAAATAATTTTCAACTGTCACAAATTTTAATTACGCCAGGGATTGACTTTTCTATAGTAAATTATTCAAAAAATAATTTTCAACTGTCACAAATTTTAATTGCGCCAGGGATTGACTTTTTCTATAGTAAATTATTCTAAAACTAATTTTATACTGTCGCAAATTTTAAATATCCCAGGGATTGCCTTTTCTATAGTAAATTATTCAAAAAATAATTTTCAACTGTCACAAATTTTAATTACGCCAGGGATTGACCTTTTCTATAGTAAATTATTCAAAAAATAATTTTATACTGTCGCAAATTTTAAATATCCCAGGGATTGCCTTTTCTATAGTAAATTATTCAAAAACTAATTTTATACTGTCGCAAATTTTAATTACGCCAGGGATTGCCTTTTCTATAGTAAATTATTCAAAAACTAATTTTCAACTGTCACAAATTTTAATTACGCCAGGGATTGACTTTCTATAGTAAATTATTCAAAAAATAATTTTCAACTGTCACAAATTTTAATTACGCCAGGGATTGACTTTTCTATAGTAAATTATTCAAAAAATAATTTTATACTGTCACAAATTTTAATTGCGCCAGGGATTGACTTTTTCTATAGTAAATTATTCAAAAACTAATTTTATACTGTCGCAAATTTTAATTACGCCAGGGATTGCCTTTTCTATAGTAAATTATTCAAAAACTAATTTTATACTGTCACAAATTTTAATTGCGCCAGGGATTGACTTTTCTATAGTAAATTATTCAAAAAATAATTTTCAACTGTCACAAATTTTAATTACGCCAGGGATTGACTTTTCTATAGTAAATTATTCAAAAAATAATTTTATACTGTCACAAATTTTAATTGCGCCAGGGATTGACTTTTCTATAGTAAATTATTCAAAAACTAATTTTATACTGTCGCAAATTTTAATTGCGCCAGGGATTGACTTTTCTATAGTAAATTATTCAAAAAATAATTTTCAACTGTCACAAATTTTAATTACGCCAGGGATTGACTTTTCTATAGTAAATTATTCAAAAAATAATTTTCAACTGTCACAAATTTTAATTACGCCAGGGATTGACTTTTCTATAGTAAATTATTCAAAAAATAATTTTATACTGTCACAAATTTTAATTGCGCCAGGGATTGACTTTTCTATAGTAAATTATTCAAAAACTAATTTTATACTGTCGCAAATTTTAATTACGCCAGGGATTGCCTTTTCTATAGTAAATTATTCAAAAAATAATTTTATACTGTCACAAATTTTAATTGCGCCAGGGATTGACTTTTCTATAGTAAATTATTCAAAAAATAATTTTCAACTGTCACAAATTTTAATTACGCCAGGGATTGACTTTTCTATAGTAAATTATTCAAAAATAATTTTCAACTGTCACAAATTTTAATTGCGCCAGGGATTGACTTTTCTATAGTAAATTATTCAAAAACTAATTTTATACTGTCGCAAATTTTAAATATCCCAGGGATTGCCTTTTCTATAGTAAATTATTCAAAAACTAATTTTCAACTGTCACAAATTTTAATTACGCCAGGGATTGACTTTTCTATAGTAAATTATTCAAAAAATAATTTATACTGTCGCAAATTTTAATTACGCCAGGGATTGCCTTTTCTATAGTAAATTATTCAAAAACTAATTTTCAACTGTCACAAATTTTAATTGCGCCAGGGATTGCCTTTTCTATAGTAAATTATTCAAAAACTAATTTTATACTGTCGCAAATTTTAATTACGCCAGGGATTGCCTTTTCTATAGTAAATTATTCAAAAACTAATTTTATACTGTCACAAATTTTAATTGCGCCAGGGATTGACTTTTCTATAGTAAATTATTCAAAAACTAATTTTCAACTGTCACAAATTTTAATTGCGCCAGGGATTGCCTTTTCTATAGTAAATTATTCAAAAAATAATTTTATACTGTCACAAATTTTAATTGCGCCAGGGATTGACTTTTCTATAGTAAATTATTCAAAAACTAATTTTATACTGTCGCAAATTTTAATTACGCCAGGGATTGCCTTTTCTATAGTAAATTATTCAAAAATAATTTTATACTGTCACAAATTTTAATTGCGCCAGGGATTGACTTTTCTATAGTAAATTATTCAAAAAATAATTTTCAACTGTCACAAATTTTAATTACGCCAGGGATTGACTTTTTCTATAGTAAATTATTCAAAAAATAATTTTCAACTGTCACAAATTTTAATTGCGCCAGGGATTGACTTTTCTATAGTAAATTATTCAAAAACTAATTTTATACTGTCGCAAATTTTAAATATCCCAGGGATTGCCTTTTCTATAGTAAATTATTCAAAAACTAATTTTCAACTGTCACAAATTTTAATTACGCCAGGGATTGACTTTTCTATAGTAAATTATTCAAAAAATAATTTTATACTGTCGCAAATTTTAATTACGCCAGGGATTGCCTTTTCTATAGTAAATTATTCAAAAACTAATTTTCAACTGTCACAAATTTTAATTACGCCAGGGATTGACTTTTCTATAGTAAATTATTCAAAAAATAATTTTATACTGTCGCAAATTTTAATTACGCCAGGGATTGCCTTTTCTATAGTAAATTATTCAAAAACTAATTTTCAACTGTCACAAATTTTAATTGCGCCAGGGATTGCCTTTTCTATAGTAAATTATTCAAAAACTAATTTTATACTGTCGCAAATTTTAATTACGCCAGGGATTGACTTTTCTATAGTAAATTATTCAAAAACTAATTTTATACTGTCGCAAATTTTAAATATCCCAGGGATTGCCTTTTCTATAGTAAATTATTCAAAAAATAATTTTCAACTGTCACAAATTTTAATTGCGCCAGGGATTGACTTTTCTATAGTAAATTATTCAAAAAATAATTTTATACTGTCGCAAATTTTAATTGCGCCAGGGATTGACTTTTCTATAGTAAATTATTCAAAAACTAATTTTATACTGTCGCAAATTTTAAATATCCCAGGGATTGACTTTTCTATAGTAAATTATTCAAAAAATAATTTTATACTGTCGCAAATTTTAATTACGCCAGGGATTGCCTTTTCTATAGTAAATTATTCAAAAACTAATTTTATACTGTCACAAATTTTAATTGCGCCAGGGATTGACTTTTCTATAGTAAATTATTCAAAAAATAATTTTATACTGTCGCAAATTTTAATTGCGCCAGGGATTGACTTTTCTATAGTAAATTATTCAAAAAATAATTTTCAACTGTCACAAATTTTAATTGCGCCAGGGATTGACTTTTCTATAGTAAATTATTCAAAAAATAATTTTCAACTGTCACAAATTTTAATTGCGCCAGGGATTGACTTTTCTATAGTAAATTATTCAAAAAATAATTTTATACTGTCACAAATTTTAATTACGCCAGGGATTGACTTTTCTATAGTAAATTATTCAAAAACTAATTTTATACTGTCGCAAATTTTAATTACGCCAGGGATTGCCTTTTCTATAGTAAATTATTCAAAAACTAATTTTATACTGTCGCAAATTTTAATTACGCCAGGGATTGACTTTTCTATAGTAAATTATTCAAAAAATAATTTTATACTGTCGCAAATTTTAATTGCGCCAGGGATTGCCTTTTTCTATAGTAAATTATTCAAAAACTAATTTTATACTGTCACAAATTTTAATTGCGCCAGGGATTGACTTTTCTATAGTAAATTATTCAAAAACTAATTTTATACTGTCGCAAATTTTAAATATCCCAGGGATTGACTTTTCTATAGTAAATTATTCAAAAAATAATTTTCAACTGTCACAAATTTTAATTACGCCAGGGATTGCCTTTTCTATAGTAAATTATTCAAAAACTAATTTTCAACTGTCACAAATTTTAATTGCGCCAGGGATTGACTTTTCTATAGTAAATTATTCAAAAACTAATTTTATACTGTCGCAAATTTTAATTGCGCCAGGGATTGACTTTTCTATAGTAAATTATTCAAAAACTAATTTTATACTGTCACAAATTTTAATTACGCCAGGGATTGCCTTTTCTATAGTAAATTATTCAAAAAATAATTTTCAACTGTCACAAATTTTAATTGCGCCAGGGATTGCCTTTTCTATAGTAAATTATTCAAAAACTAATTTTCAACTGTCACAAATTTTAATTGCGCCAGGGATTGACTTTTCTATAGTAAATTATTCAAAAACTAATTTTATACTGTCACAAATTTTAATTACGCCAGGGATTGCCTTTTCTATAGTAAATTATTCAAAAAATAATTTTCAACTGTCACAAATTTTAATTGCGCCAGGGATTGACTTTTCTATAGTAAATTATTCAAAAACTAATTTTATACTGTCACAAATTTTAATTGCGCCAGGGATTGCCTTTTCTATAGTAAATTATTCAAAAACTAATTTTATACTGTCGCAAATTTTAATTACGCCAGGGATTGCCTTTTCTATAGTAATTATTCAAAAACTAATTTTATACTGTCACAAATTTTAATTGCGCCAGGGATTGACTTTTCTATAGTAAATTATTCAAAAAATAATTTTATACTGTCGCAAATTTTAATTGCGCCAGGGATTGACTTTTCTATAGTAAATTATTCAAAAAATAATTTTCAACTGTCACAAATTTTAATTGCGCCAGGGATTGACTTTTCTATAGTAAATTATTCAAAAAATAATTTTCAACTGTCACAAATTTTAATTGCGCCAGGGATTGACTTTTCTATAGTAAATTATTCAAAAAATAATTTTATACTGTCACAAATTTTAATTACGCCAGGGATTGACTTTTCTATAGTAAATTATTCAAAAACTAATTTTATACTGTCGCAAATTTTAATTACGCCAGGGATTGCCTTTTCTATAGTAAATTATTCAAAAACTAATTTTATACTGTCGCAAATTTTAATTACGCCAGGGATTGACTTTTCTATAGTAAATTATTCAAAAAATAATTTTATACTGTCGCAAATTTTAATTGCGCCAGGGATTGCCTTTTCTATAGTAAATTATTCAAAAACTAATTTTATACTGTCACAAATTTTAATTGCGCCAGGGATTGACTTTTCTATAGTAAATTATTCAAAAACTAATTTTATACTGTCGCAAATTTTAAATATCCCAGGGATTGACTTTTCTATAGTAAATTATTCAAAAAATAATTTTCAACTGTCACAAATTTTAATTACGCCAGGGATTGCCTTTTCTATAGTAAATTATTCAAAAACTAATTTTCAACTGTCACAAATTTTAATTGCGCCAGGGATTGACTTTTCTATAGTAAATTATTCAAAAACTAATTTTATACTGTCGCAAATTTTAATTGCGCCAGGGATTGACTTTTCTATAGTAAATTATTCAAAAACTAATTTTATACTGTCACAAATTTTAATTACGCCAGGGATTGCCTTTTCTATAGTAAATTATTCAAAAAATAATTTTCAACTGTCACAAATTTTAATTGCGCCAGGGATTGACTTTTCTATAGTAAATTATTCAAAAACTAATTTTATACTGTCACAAATTTTAATTGCGCCAGGGATTGCCTTTTCTATAGTAAATTATTCAAAAACTAATTTTATACTGTCGCAAATTTTAAATATCCCAGGGATTGACTTTTCTATAGTAAATTATTCAAAAACTAATTTTATACTGTCGCAAATTTTAAATATCCCAGGGATTGCCTTTTCTATAGTAAATTATTCAAAAACTAATTTTATACTGTCACAAATTTTAATTGCGCCAGGGATTGCCTTTTCTATAGTAAATTTTTCAAAAAATAATTTTCAACTGTCACAAATTTTAATTGCGCCAGGGATTGACTTTTCTATAGTAAATTATTCAAAAAATAATTTTATACTGTCACAAATTTTAATTGCGCCAGGGATTGACTTTTCTATAGTAAATTATTCAAAAAATAATTTTATACTGTCGCAAATTTTAAATATCCCAGGGATTGACTTTTCTATAGTAAATTATTCAAAAACTAATTTTATACTGTCGCAAATTTTAAATATCCCAGGGATTGCCTTTTCTATAGTAAATTATTCAAAAAATAATTTTATACTGTCGCAAATTTTAATTACGCCAGGGATTGCCTTTTCTATAGTAAATTATTCAAAAACTAATTTTATACTGTCGCAAATTTTAATTACGCCAGGGATTGCCTTTTCTATAGTAAATTATTCAAAAACTAATTTTATACTGTCGCAAATTTTAATTACGCCAGGGATTGCCTTTTCTATAGTAAATTATTCAAAAACTAATTTTCAACTGTCACAAATTTTAATTGCGCCAGGGATTGACTTTTCTATAGTAAATTATTCAAAAACTAATTTTATACTGTCGCAAATTTTAATTACGCCAGGGATTGCCTTTTCTATAGTAAATTATTCAAAAACTAATTTTATACTGTCGCAAATTTTAATTACGCCAGGGATTGCCTTTTCTATAGTAAATTATTCAAAAACTAATTTTATACTGTCGCAAATTTTAATTACGCCAGGGATTGCCTTTTCTATAGTAAATTATTCAAAAACTAATTTTCAACTGTCACAAATTTTAATTGCGCCAGGGATTGCCTTTTCTATAGTAAATTATTCAAAAAATAATTTTCAACTGTCACAAATTTTAATTGCGCCAGGGATTGCCTTTTCTATAGTAAATTATTCAAAAAATAATTTTCAACTGTCACAAATTTTAATTGCGCCAGGGATTGACTTTTCTATAGTAAATTATTCAAAAAATAATTTTCAACTGTCACAAATTTTAATTACGCCAGGGATTGCCTTTTCTATAGTAAATTATTCAAAAACTAATTTTCAACTGTCACAAATTTCAATGGCGTAATTAAAATTTGTGACAGTATAAAATTAGTTTTTGAATAATTTACTATAGAAAAGTCAATCCCTGGCGCAATTAAAATTTGCGACAGTATAAAATTAGTTTTTGAATAATTTACTATAGAAAAGGCAATCCCTGGCGTAATTAAAATTTGCGACAGTATAAAATTATTTTTTGAATAATTTACTATAGAAAAGTCAATCCCTGGCGCAATTAAAATTTGTGACAGTATAAAATTAGTTTTTGAATAATTTACTATAGAAAAGGCAATCCCTGGCGTAATTAAAATTTGCGACAGTATAAAATTATTTTTTGAATAATTTACTATAGAAAAGTCAATCCCTGGCGTAATTAAAATTTGCGACAGTATAAAATTATTTTTTGAATAATTTACTATAGAAAAGGCAATCCCTGGGATATTTAAAATTTGCGACAGTATAAAATTAGTTTTTGAATAATTTACTATAGAAAAGGCAATCCCTGGCGTAATTAAAATTTGCGACAGTATAAAATTAGTTTTTGAATAATTTACTATAGAAAAGTCAATCCCTGGCGCAATTAAAATTTGTGACAGTTGAAAATTAGTTTTTGAATAATTTACTATAGAAAAGGCAATCCCTGGCGTAATTAAAATTTGCGACAGTATAAAATTAGTTTTTGAATAATTTACTATAGAAAAGTCAATCCCTGGCGTAATTAAAATTTGCGACAGTATAAAATTATTTTTTGAATAATTTACTATAGAAAAGTCAATCCCTGGCGTAATTAAAATTTGCGACAGTATAAAATTAGTTTTTGAATAATTTACTATAGAAAAGGCAATCCCTGGCGTAATTAAAATTTGCGACAGTATAAAATTAGTTTTTGAATAATTTACTATAGAAAAGGCAATCCCTGGCGTAATTAAAATTTGCGACAGTATAAAATTAGTTTTTGAATAATTTACTATAGAAAAGGCAATCCCTGGGATATTTAAAATTTGTGACAGTTGAAAATTATTTTTTGAATAATTTACTATAGAAAAGGCAATCCCTGGCGTAATTAAAATTTGCGACAGTATAAAATTATTTTTTGAATAATTTACTATAGAAAAGTCAATCCCTGGCGCAATTAAAATTTGTGACAGTATAAAATTAGTTTT
The DNA here is from genome assembly GCA_963930735.1 of Dioctria linearis. Lineage (NCBI taxonomy): Eukaryota > Metazoa > Arthropoda > Insecta > Diptera > Asilidae > Dioctria > Dioctria linearis. The sequence goes on from CAWVNZ010000755.1 coordinate 95,726, forward strand.
TGAATAATTTACTATAGAAAAGTCAATCCCTGGCGCAATTAAAATTTGCGACAGTATAAAATTAGTTTTTGAATAATTTACTATAGAAAAGGCAATCCCTGGGATATTTAAAATTTGTGACAGTATAAAATTAGTTTTTGAATAATTTACTATAGAAAAGGCAATCCCTGGCGTAATTAAAATTTGCGACAGTATAAAATTATTTTTTGAATAATTTACTATAGAAAAGGCAATCCCTGGCGCAATTAAAATTTGTGACAGTTGAAAATTATTTTTTGAATAATTTACTATAGAAAAGTCAATCCCTGGCGCAATTAAAATTTGTGACAGTTGAAAATTATTTTTTGAATAATTTACTATAGAAAAGGCAATCCCTGGGATATTTAAAATTTGCGACAGTATAAAATTAGTTTTTGAATAATTTACTATAGAAAAGTCAATCCCTGGCGCAATTAAAATTTGTGACAGTATAAAATTAGTTTTTGAATAATTTACTATAGAAAAGTCAATCCCTGGCGCAATTAAAATTTGTGACAGTTGAAAATTAGTTTTTGAATAATTTACTATAGAAAAGTCAATCCCTGGCGCAATTAAAATTTGTGACAGTTGAAAATTATTTTTTGAATAATTTACTATAGAAAAGTCAATCCCTGTCGTAATTAAAATTTGCGACAGTATAAAATTATTTTTTGAATAATTTACTATAGAAAAGGCAATCCCTGGCGTAATTAAAATTTGCGACAGTATAAAATTATTTTTTGAATAATTTACTATAGAAAAGGCAATCCCTGGCGTAATTAAAATTTGTGACAGTTGAAAATTATTTTTTGAATAATTTACTATAGAAAAGGCAATCCCTGGCGCAATTAAAATTTGTGACAGTATAAAATTTACGCCAGGGATTGACTTTTCTATAGTAAATTATTCAAAAAATAATTTTATACTGTCACAAATTTTAATTGCGCCAGGGATTGACTTTTCTATAGTAAATTATTCAAAAAATAATTTTATACTGTCACAAATTTTAATTACGCCAGGGATTGCCTTTTCTATAGTAAATTATTCAAAAAATAATTTTCAACTGTCACAAATTTTAATTGCGCCAGGGATTGACTTTTCTATAGTAAATTATTCAAAAAATAATTTTCAACTGTCACAAATTTTAATTGCGCCAGGGATTGCCTTTTCTATAGTAAATTATTCAAAAAATAATTTTATACTGTCACAAATTTTAATTACGCCAGGGATTGCCTTTTCTATAGTAAATTATTCAAAAACTAATTTTATACTGGCACAAATTTTAATTGCGCCAGGGATTGACTTTTCTATAGTAAATTATTCAAAAACTAATTTTATACTGTCGCAAATTTTAATTACGCCAGGGATTGCCTTTTCTATAGTAAATTATTCAAAAACTAATTTTATACTGTCGCAAATTTTAAATATCCCAGGGATTGCCTTTTCTATAGTAAATTATTCAAAAACTAATTTTATACTGTCACAAATTTTAATTACGCCAGGGATTGACTTTTCTATAGTAAATTATTCAAAAAATAATTTTATACTGTCGCAAATTTTAATTACGCCAGGGATTGCCTTTTCTATAGTAAATTATTCAAAAAATAATTTTATACTGTCGCAAATTTTAATTACGCCAGGGATTGCCTTTTCTATAGTAAATTATTCAAAAAATAATTTTCAACTGTCACAAATTTTAATTACGCCAGGGATTGACTTTTCTATAGTAAATTATTCAAAAAATAATTTTATACTGTCGCAAATTTTAATTACGCCAGGGATTGACTTTTCTATAGTAAATTATTCAAAAACTAATTTTATACTGTCGCAAATTTTAATTACGCCAGGGATTGCCTTTTCTATAGTAAATTATTCAAAAACTAATTTTATACTGTCGCAAATTTTAATTACGCCAGGGATTGCCTTTTCTATAGTAAATTATTCAAAAACTAATTTTCAACTGTCACAAATTTTAATTGCGCCAGGGATTGCCTTTTCTATAGTAAATTATTCAAAAAATAATTTTCAACTGTCACAAATTTTAATTGCGCCAGGGATTGCCTTTTCTATAGTAAATTATTCAAAAACTAATTTTCAACTGTCACAAATTTTAATTGCGCCAGGGATTGACTTTTCTATAGTAAATTATTCAAAAAATAATTTTATACTGTCGCAAATTTTAATTACGCCAGGGATTGCCTTTTCTATAGTAAATTATTCAAAAACTAATTTTATACTGTCGCAAATTTTAATTACGCCAGGGATTGCCTTTTCTATAGTAAATTATTCAAAAACTAATTTTATACTGTCACAAATTTTAAATATCCCAGGGATTGCCTTTTCTATAGTAAATTATTCAAAAACTAATTTTATACTGTCGCAAATTTTAATTACGCCAGGGATTGCCTTTTCTATAGTAAATTATTCAAAAAATAATTTTATACTGTCGCAAATTTTAATTACGCCAGGGATTGCCTTTTCTATAGTAAATTATTCAAAAAATAATTTTCAACTGTCACAAATTTTAATTACGCCAGGGATTGACTTTTCTATAGTAAATTATTCAAAAACTAATTTTATACTGTCGCAAATTTTAATTACGCCAGGGATTGCCTTTTCTATGGTAAATTATTCAAAAACTAATTTTATACTGTCGCAAATTTTAAATATCCCAGGGATTGCCTTTTCTATAGTAAATTATTCAAAAAATAATTTTCAACTGTCACAAATTTTAATTACGCCAGGGATTGCCTTTTCTATAGTAAATTTTTCAAAAAATAATTTTCAACTGTCACAAATTTTAATTGCGCCAGGGATTGACTTTTCTATAGTAAATTATTCAAAAACTAATTTTATACTGTCGCAAATTTTAATTACGCCAGGGATTGCCTTTTCTATAGTAAATTATTCAAAAACTAATTTTATACTGTCGCAAATTTTAAATATCCCAGGGATTGACTTTTCTATAGTAAATTATTCAAAAAATAATTTTCAACTGTCACAAATTTTAATTGCGCCAGGGATTGACTTTTCTATAGTAAATTATTCAAAAAATAATTTTCAACTGTCACAAATTTTAATTGCGCCAGGGATTGACTTTTCTATAGTAAATTATTCAAAAACTAATTTTATACTGTCACAAATTTTAATTGCGCCAGGGATTGACTTTTCTATAGTAAATTATTCAAAAACTAATTTTATACTGTCGCAAATTTTAATTACGCCAGGGATTGCCTTTTCTATAGTAAATTATTCAAAAACTAATTTTATACTGTCGCAAATTTTAAATATCCCAGGGATTGACTTTTCTATAGTAAATTATTCAAAAAATAATTTTATACTGTCACAAATTTTAATTGCGCCAGGGATTGACTTTTCTATAGTAAATTATTCAAAAACTAATTTTATACTGTCGCAAATTTTAATTACGCCAGGGATTGCCTTTTCTATAGTAAATTATTCAAAAACTAATTTTATACTGTCGCAAATTTTAATTACGCCAGGGATTGACTTTTCTATAGTAAATTATTCAAAAAATAATTTTATACTGTCGCAAATTTTAATTACGCCAGGGATTGCCTTTTCTATAGTAAATTATTCAAAAAATAATTTTATACTGTCGCAAATTTTAATTACGCCAGGGATTGCCTTTTCTATAGTAAATTATTCAAAAAATAATTTTATACTGTCGCAAATTTTAATTACGCCAGGGATTGACTTTTCTATAGTAAATTATTCAAAAACTAATTTTATACTGTCGCAAATTTTAATTACGCCAGGGATTGCCTTTTCTATAGTAAATTATTCAAAAACTAATTTTATACTGTCGCAAATTTTAAATATCCCAGGGATTGCCTTTTCTATAGTAAATTATTCAAAAACTAATTTTATACTGTCGCAAATTTTAATTACGCCAGGGATTGCCTTTTCTATAGTAAATTATTCAAAAACTAATTTTATACTGTCGCAAATTTTAAATATCCCAGGGATTGCCTTTTCTATAGTAAATTATTCAAAAAATAATTTTCAACTGTCACAAATTTTAATTACGCCAGGGATTGCCTTTTCTATAGTAAATTTTTCAAAAAATAATTTTCAACTGTCACAAATTTTAATTGCGCCAGGGATTGACTTTTCTATAGTAAATTATTCAAAAACTAATTTTATACTGTCGCAAATTTTAATTACGCCAGGGATTGCCTTTTCTATAGTAAATTATTCAAAAACTAATTTTATACTGTCGCAAATTTTAAATATCCCAGGGATTGACTTTTCTATAGTAAATTATTCAAAAAATAATTTTCAACTGTCACAAATTTTAATTACGCCAGGGATTGCCTTTTCTATAGTAAATTATTCAAAAAATAATTTTATACTGTCGCAAATTTTAATTACGCCAGGGATTGCCTTTTCTATAGTAAATTATTCAAAAAATAATTTTATACTGTCGCAAATTTTAATTACGCCAGGGATTGCCTTTTCTATAGTAAATTATTCAAAAAATAATTTTCAACTGTCACAAATTTTAATTACGCCAGGGATTGACTTTTCTATAGTAAATTATTCAAAAACTAATTTTATACTGTCGCAAATTTTAATTACGCCAGGGATTGCCTTTTCTATAGTAAATTATTCAAAAACTAATTTTATACTGTCGCAAATTTTAAATATCCCAGGGATTGCCTTTTCTATAGTAAATTATTCAAAACTAATTTTATACTGTCGCAAATTTTAATTACGCCAGGGATTGCCTTTTCTATAGTAAATTATTCAAAAACTAATTTTATACTGTCGCAAATTTTAAATATCCCAGGGATTGACTTTTCTATAGTAAATTATTCAAAAAATAATTTTCAACTGTCACAAATTTTAATTGCGCCAGGGATTGACTTTTCTATAGTAAATTATTCAAAAACTAATTTTATACTGTCGCAAATTTTAATTACGCCAGGGATTGCCTTTTCTATAGTAAATTATTCAAAAACTAATTTTATACTGTCGCAAATTTTAATTACGCCAGGGATTGACTTTTCTATAGTAAATTATTCAAAAAATAATTTTATACTGTCGCAAATTTTAATTACGCCAGGGATTGCCTTTTCTATAGTAAATTATTCAAAAAATAATTTTATACTGTCGCAAATTTTAATTACGCCAGGGATTGCCTTTTCTATAGTAAATTATTCAAAAAATAATTTTATACTGTCGCAAATTTTAATTACGCCAGGGATTGCCTTTTCTATAGTAAATTATTCAAAAAATAATTTTATACTGTCGCAAATTTTAATTACGCCAGGGATTGCCTTTTCTATAGTAAATTATTCAAAAAATAATTTTATACTGTCGCAAATTTTGAATATCCCAGGGATTGCCTTTTCTATAGTAAATTATTCAAAAAATAATTTTATACTGTCGCAAATTTTAATTACGCCAGGGATTGCCTTTTCTATAGTAAATTATTCAAAAACTAATTTTATACTGTCACAAATTTTAATTGCGCCAGGGATTGACTTTTCTATAGTAAATTATTCAAAAACTAATTTTATACTGTCACAAATTTTAATTGCGCCAGGGATTGACTTTTCTATAGTAAATTATTCAAAAACTAATTTTATACTGTCGCAAATTTTAAATATCCCAGGGATTGCCTTTTCTATAGTAAATTATTCAAAAACAAATTTTATACTGTCGCAAATTTTAATTACGCCAGGGATTGACTTTTCTATAGTAAATTATTCAAAAAATAATTTTATACTGTCGCAAATTTTAATTACGCCAGGGATTGCCTTTTCTATAGTAAATTATTCAAAAACTAATTTTCAACTGTCACAAATTTTAATTGCGCCAGGGATTGACTTTTCTATAGTAAATTATTCAAAAACTAATTTTATACTGTCGCAAATTTTAATTACGCCAGGGATTGCCTTTTCTATAGTAAATTATTCAAAAACTAATTTTATACTGTCGCAAATTTTAAATATCCCAGGATTGCCTTTTCTATAGTAAATTATTCAAAAACTAATTTTATACTGTCACAAATTTTAATTGCGCCAGGGATTGACTTTTCTATAGTAAATTATTCAAAAAATAATTTTATACTGTCACAAATTTTAATTACGCCAGGGATTGACTTTTCTATAGTAAATTATTCCAAAACTAATTTTATACTGTCGCAAATTTTAATTACGCCAGGGATTGCCTTTTCTATAGTAAATTATTCAAAAAATAATTTTATACTGTCGCAAATTTTAATTACGCCAGGGATTGCCTTTTCTATAGTAAATTATTCAAAAAATAATTTTATACTGTCACAAATTTTAATTGCGCCAGGGATTGACTTTTCTATAGTAAATTATTCAAAAACTAATTTTATACTGTCGCAAATTTTAATTACGCCAGGGATTGACTTTTCTATAGTAAATTATTCAAAAAATAATTTTATACTGTCGCAAATTTTAATTACGCCAGGGATTGCCTTTTCTATAGTAAATTATTCAAAAACTAATTTTATACTGTCACAAATTTTAATTGCGCCAGGGATTGACTTTTCTATAGTAAATTATTCAAAAACTAATTTTATACTGTCACAAATTTTAATTGCGCCAGGGATTGACTTTTCTATAGTAAATTATTCAAAAACTAATTTTATACTGTCGCAAATTTTAAATATCCCAGGGATTGCCTTTTCTATAGTAAATTATTCAAAAACTAATTTTATACTGTCGCAAATTTTAATTACGCCAGGGATTGACTTTTCTATAGTAAATTATTCAAAAAATAATTTTATACTGTCGCAAATTTTAATTACGCCAGGGATTGCCTTTTCTATAGTAAATTATTCAAAAACTAATTTTCAACTGTCACAAATTTTAATTGCGCCAGGGATTGACTTTTCTATAGTAAATTATTCAAAAACTAATTTTATACTGTCGCAAATTTTAATTACGCCAGGGATTGCCTTTTCTATAGTAAATTATTCAAAAACTAATTTTATACTGTCGCAAATTTTAAATATCCCAGGGATTGCCTTTTCTATAGTAAATTATTCAAAAACTAATTTTATACTGTCACAAATTTTAATTGCGCCAGGGATTGACTTTTCTATAGTAAATTATTCAAAAAATAATTTTATACTGTCACAAATTTTAATTACGCCAGGGATTGACTTTTCTATAGTAAATTATTCAAAAACTAATTTTATACTGTCGCAAATTTTAAATATCCCAGGGATTGCCTTTTCTATAGTAAATTATTAAAAAACTAATTTTATACTGTCGCAAATTTTAATTACGCCAGGGATTGACTTTTCTATAGTAAATTATTCAAAAAATAATTTTATACTGTCGCAAATTTTAATTACGCCAGGGATTGCCTTTTCTATAGTAAATTATTCAAAAAATAATTTTATACTGTCGCAAATTTTAATTACGCCAGGGATTGCCTTTTCTATAGTAAATTATTCAAAAAATAATTTTCAACTGTCACAAATTTTAATTACGCCAGGGATTGCCTTTTCTATAGTAAATTATTCAAAAACTAATTTTATACTGTCGCAAATTTTAATTACGCCAGGGATTGACTTTTCTATAGTAAATTATTCAAAAAATAATTTTCAACTGTCACAAATTTTAAATATCCCAGGGATTGACTTTTCTATAGTAAATTATTCAAAAAATAATTTTCAACTGTCACAAATTTTAATTGCGCCAGGGATTGACTTTTCTATAGTAAATTATTCAAAAACTAATTTTATACTGTCGCAAATTTTAAATATCCCAGGGATTGCCTTTTCTATAGTAAATTATTCAAAAAATAATTTTATACTGTCACAAATTTTAATTACGCCAGGGATTGACTTTTCTATAGTAAATTATTCAAAAAATAATTTTATACTGTCACAAATTTTAATTACGCCAGGGATTGACTTTTCTATAGTAAATTATTCAAAAACTAATTTTATACTGTCGCAAATTTTAAATATCCCAGGGATTGCCTTTTCTATAGTAAATTATTCAAAAACTAATTTTATACTGTCACAAATTTTAATTACGCCAGGGATTGACTTTTCTATAGTAAATTATTCAAAAACTAATTTTATACTGTCGCAAATTTTAATTACGCCAGGGATTGCCTTTTCTATAGTAAATTATTCAAAAACTAATTTTATACTGTCGCAAATTTTAATTACGCCAGGGATTGCCTTTTCTATAGTAAATTATTCAAAAACTAATTTTATACTGTCGCAAATTTTAATTGCGCCAGGGATTGACTTTTCTATAGTAAATTATTCAAAAACTAATTTTATACTGTCACAAATTTTAATTGCGCCAGGGATTGACTTTTCTATAGTAAATTATTCAAAAAATAATTTTATACTGTCACAAATTTTAATTGAGCCAGGGATTGACTTTTCTATAGTAAATTATTCAAAAAATAATTTTCAACTGTCACAAATTTTAATTACGCCAGGGATTGACTTTTCTATAGTAAATTATTCAAAAAATAATTTTATACTGTCGCAAATTTTAATTACGCCAGGGATTGCCTTTTCTATAGTAAATTATTCAAAAACTAATTTTATACTGTCGCAAATTTTAATTGCGCCAGGGATTGACTTTTCTATAGTAAATTATTCAAAAACTAATTTTATACTGTCACAAATTTTAATTGCGCCAGGGATTGACTTTTCTATAGTAAATTATTCAAAAACTAATTTTATACTGTCGCAAATTTTAAATATCCCAGGGATTGCCTTTTCTATAGTAAATTATTCAAAAAATAATTTTCAACTGTCACAAATTTTAATTGCGCCAGGGATTGACTTTTCTATAGTAAATTATTCAAAAAATAATTTTCAACTGTCACAAATTTTAATTGCGCCAGGGATTGCCTTTTCTATAGTAAATTATTCAAAAACTAATTTTCAACTGTCACAAATTTTAATTACGCCAGGGATTGACTTTTCTATAGTAAATTATTCAAAAACTAATTTTATACTGTCGCAAATTTTAAATACCCCAGGGATTGCCTTTTCTATAGTAAATTATTCAAAAAATAATTTTCAACTGTCACAAATTTTAATTGCGCCAGGGATTGACTTTTCTATAGTAAATTATTCAAAAACTAATTTTATACTGTCACAAATTTTAATTGCGCCAGGGATTGACTTTTCTATAGTAAATTATTCAAAAAATAATTTTATACTGTCGCAAATTTTAATTACGCCAGGGATTGCCTTTTCTATAGTAAATTATTCAAAAACTAATTTTATACTGTCGCAAATTTTAAATATCCCAGGGATTGCCTTTTCTATAGTAAATTATTCAAAAAATAATTTTATACTGTCGCAAATTTTAATTACGCCAGGGATTGACTTTTCTATAGTAAATTATTCAAAAAATAATTTTCAACTGTCACAAATTTTAATTGCGCCAGGGATTGACTTTTCTATAGTAAATTATTCAAAAACTAATTTTATACTGTCGCAAATTTTAATTACGCCAGGGATTGCCTTTTCTATAGTAAATTATTCAAAAAATAATTTTATACTGTCACAAATTTTAATTGCGCCAGGGATTGACTTTTCTATAGTAAATTATTCAAAAAATAATTTTCAACTGTCACAAATTTTAATTGCGCCAGGGATTGACTTTTCTATAGTAAATTATTCAAAAACTAATTTTATACTGTCGCAAATTTTAATTACGCCAGGGATTGCCTTTTCTATAGTAAATTATTCAAAAAATAATTTTATACTGTCACAAATTTTAATTGCGCCAGGGATTGACTTTTCTATAGTAAATTATTCAAAAAATAATTTTCAACTGTCACAAAATTTAATTACGCCAGGGATTGACTTTTCTATAGTAAATTATTCAAAAAATAATTTTATACTGTCGCAAATTTTAATTACGCCAGGGATTGCCTTTTCTATAGTAAATTATTCAAAAACTAATTTTATACTGTCGCAAATTTTAATTGCGCCAGGGATTGACTTTTCTATAGTAAATTATTCAAAAACTAATTTTATACTGTCACAAATTTTAATTGCGCCAGGGATTGACTTTTCTATAGTAAATTATTCAAAAACTAATTTTATACTGTCGCAAATTTTAAATATCCCAGGGATTGCCTTTTCTATAGTAAATTATTCAAAAAATAATTTTCAACTGTCACAAATTTTAATTGCGCCAGGGATTGACTTTTCTATAGTAAATTATTCAAAAAATAATTTTCAACTGTCACAAATTTTAATTGCGCCAGGGATTGACTTTTCTATAGTAAATTATTCAAAAAATAATTTTATACTGTCACAAATTTTAATTGCGCCAGGGATTGACTTTTCTATAGTAAATTATTCAAAAAATAATTTTCAACTGTCACAAATTTTAATTACGCCAGGGATTGACTTTTCTATAGTAAATTATTCAAAAAATAATTTTATACTGTCGCAAATTTTAATTACGCCAGGGATTGCCTTTTCTATAGTAAATTATTCAAAAACTAATTTTATACTGTCACAAATTTTAATTGCGCCAGGGATTGACTTTTCTATAGTAAATTATTCAAAAACTAATTTTATACTGTCGCAAATTTTAAATATCCCAGGGATTGCCTTTTCTATAGTAAATTATTCAAAAAATAATTTTATACTATCGCAAATTTTAATTACGCCAGGGATTGCCTTTTCTATAGTAAATTATTCAAAAAATAATTTTATACTGTCACAAATTTTAATTACGCCAGGGATTGACTTTTCTATAGTAAATTATTCAAAAAATAATTTTATACTGTCGCAAATTTTAATTACGCCAGGGATTGCCTTTTCTATAGTAAATTATTCAAAAACTAATTTTATACTGTCACAAATTTTAATTGCGCCAGGGATTGACTTTTCTATAGTAAATTATTCAAAAAATAATTTTCAACTGTCACAAATTTTAATTACGCCAGGGATTGACTTTTCTATAGTAAATTATTCAAAAACTAATTTTATACTGTCGCAAATTTTATGTGCGCCAGGGATTGACTTTTCTATAGTAAATTATTCAAAAAATAATTTTATACTGTCGCAAATTTTAAATATCCCAGGGATTGCCTTTTCTATAGTAAATTATTCAAAAAATAATTTTCAACTGTCGCAAATTTTAAATATCCCAGGGATTGCCTTTTCTATAGTAAATTATTCAAAAAATAATTTTCAACTGTCACAAATTTTAATTGCGCCAGGGATTGACTTTTCTATAGTAAATTATTCAAAAACTAATTTTATACTGTCGCAAATTTTATGTGCGCCAGGGATTGACTTTTCTATAGTAAATTATTCAAAAAATAATTTTCAACTGTCACAAATTTTAATTACGCCAGGAATTGACTTTTCTATAGTAAATTATTCAAAAAATAATTTTCAACTGTCACAAATTTTAATTGCGCCAGGGATTGACTTTTCTATAGTAAATTATTCAAAAAATAATTTTCAACTGTCACAAATTTTAATTGCGCCAGGGATTGACTTTTCTATAGTAAATTATTCAAAAAATAATTTTATACTGTCGCAAATTTTAATTGCGCCAGGGATTGACTTTTCTATAGTAAATTATTCAAAAACTAATTTTATACTGTCGCAAATTTTAATTACGCCAGGGATTGCCTTTTCTATAGTAAATTATTCAAAAACTAATTTTATACTGTCACAAATTTTAATTGCGCCAGGGATTGACTTTTCTATAGTAAATTATTCAAAAACTAATTTTATACTGTCGCAAATTTTAATTGCGCCAGGGATTGACTTTTCTATAGTAAATTATTCAAAAACTAATTTTATACTGTCACAAATTTTAATTGCGCCAGGGATTGACTTTTCTATAGTAAATTATTCAAAAACTAATTTTATACTGTCACAAATTTTAATTGCGCCAGGGATTGACTTTTCTATAGTAAATTATTCAAAAACTAATTTTATACTGTCGCAAATTTTAATTGCGCCAGGGATTGACTTTTCTATAGTAAATTATTCAAAAACTAATTTTATACTGTCACAAATTTTAATTGCGCCAGGGATTGACTTTTCTATAGTAAATTATTCAAAAACTAATTTTCAACTGTCACAAATTTTAATTACGCCAGGGATTGCCTTTTCTATAGTAAATTATTCAAAAAATAATTTTATACTGTCGCAAATTTTAAATATCCCAGGGATTGACTTTTCTATAGTAAATTATTCAAAAACTAATTTTATACTGTCGCAAATTTTAATTACGCCAGGGATTGCCTTTTCTATAGTAAATTATTCAAAAAATAATTTTCAACTGTCACAAATTTTAATTGCGCCAGGGATTGCCTTTTCTATAGTAAATTATTCAAAAACTAATTTTACACTGTCACAAATTTTATGTGCGCCAGGGATTGACTTTTCTATAGTAAATTATTCAAAAACTAATTTTATACTGTCGCAAATTTTAAATATCCCAGGGATTGACTTTTCTATAGTAAATTATTCAAAAACTAATTTTATACTGTCGCAAATTTTAAATATCCCAGGGATTGCCTTTTCTATAGTAAATTATTCAAAAAATAATTTTCAACTGTCACAAATTTTAATTGCGCCAGGGATTGACTTTTCTATAGTAAATTATTCAAAAACTAATTTTATACTGTCGCAAATTTTAAATATCCCAGGGATTGCCTTTTCTATAGTAAATTATTCAAAAAATAATTTTCAACTGTCGCAAATTTTAATTACGCCAGGGATTGACTTTTCTATAGTAAATTATTCAAAAACTAATTTTATACTGTCGCAAATTTTAAATATCCCAGGGATTGACTTTTCTATAGTAAATTATTCAAAAACTAATTTTATACTGTCGCAAATTTTAATTACGCCAGGGATTGCCTTTTCTATAGTAAATTATTCAAAAAATAATTTTCAACTGTCACAAATTTTAATTGCGCCAGGGATTGCCTTTTCTATAGTAAATTATTCAAAAACTAATTTTATACTGTCACAAATTTTATGTGCGCCAGGGATTGACTTTTCTATAGTAAATTATTCAAAAACTAATTTTATACTGTCGCAAATTTTAAATATCCCAGGGATTGACTTTTCTATAGTAAATTATTCAAAAACTAATTTTATACTGTCGCAAATTTTAAATATCCCAGGGATTGCCTTTTCTATAGTAAATTATTCAAAAAATAATTTTCAACTGTCGCAAATTTTAATTACGCCTGGGATTGACTTTTCTATAGTAAATTATTCAAAAACTAATTTTATACTGTCGCAAATTTTAATTACGCCAGGGATTGCCTTTTCTATAGTAAATTATTCAAAAACTAATTTTATACTGTCGCAAATTTTAAATATCCCAGGGATTGCCTTTTCTATAGTAAATTATTCAAAAAATAATTTTCAACTGTCGCAAATTTTAATTACGCCAGGGATTGCCTTTTCTATAGTAAATTATTCAAAAACTAATTTTATACTGTCACAAATTTTAATTGCGCCAGGGATTGACTTTTCTATAGTAAATTATTCAAAAACTAATTTTATACTGTCACAAATTTTAATTGCGCCAGGGATTGACTTTTCTATAGTAAATTATTCAAAAAATAATTTTCAACTGTCACAAATTTTAAATATCCCAGGGATTGCCTTTTCTATAGTAAATTATTCAAAAAATAATTTTATACTGTCACAAATTTTAATTGCGCCAGGGATTGACTTTTCTATAGTAAATTATTCAAAAACTAATTTTATACTGTCGCAAATTTTAAATATCCCAGGGATTGCCTTTTCTATAGTAAATTATTCAAAAAATAATTTTCAACTGTCGCAAATTTTAATTACGCCAGGGATTGACTTTTCTATAGTAAATTATTCAAAAACTAATTTTATACTGTCGCAAATTTTAATTACGCCAGGGATTGCCTTTTCTATAGTAAATTATTCAAAAACTAATTTTATACTGTCGCAAATTTTAAATATCCCAGGGATTGCCTTTTCTATAGTAAATTATTCAAAAAATAATTTTCAACTGTCGCAAATTTTAATTACGCCAGGGATTGACGTTTCTATAGTAAATTATTCAAAAACTAATTTTATACTGTCGCAAATTTTAATTACGCCAGGGATTGCCTTTTCTGTAGTAAATTATTCAAAAACTAATTTTATACTGTCGCAAATTTTAAATATCCCAGGGATTGCCTTTTCTATAGTAAATTATTCAAAAAATAATTTTCAACTGTCACAAATTTTAATTGCGCCAGGGATTGACTTTTCTATAGTAAATTATTCAAAAAATAATTTTATACTGTCGCAAATTTTAAATATCCCAGGGATTGACTTTTCTATAGTAAATTATTCAAAAACTAATTTTATACTGTCGCAAATTTTAAATATCCCAGGGATTGCCTTTTCTATAGTAAATTATTCAAAAAATAATTTTATACTGTCACAAATTTTAATTACGCCAGGGATTGACTTTTCTATAGTAAATTATTCAAAAACTAATTTTATACTGTCGCAAATTTTAAATATCCCAGGGATTGCCTTTTCTATAGTAAATTATTCAAAAAATAATTTTCAACTGTCGCAAATTTTAATTACGCCAGGGATTGACTTTTCTATAGTAAATTATTCAAAAACTAATTTTATACTGTCGCAAATTTTAATTACGCCAGGGATTGCCTTTTCTATAGTAAATTATTCAAAAACTAATTTTATACTGTCGCAAATTTTAAATATCCCAGGGATTGCCTTTTCTATAGTAAATTATTCAAAAAATAATTTTCAACTGTCACAAATTTTAATTGCGCCAGGGATTGACTTTTCTATAGTAAATTATTCAAAAAATAATTTTATACTGTCGCAAATTTTAAATATCCCAGGGATTGCCTTTTCTATAGTAAATTATTCAAAAAATAATTTTCAACTGTCACAAATTTTAATTGCGCCAGGGATTGACTTTTCTATAGTAAATTATTCAAAAACTAATTTTATACTGTCGCAAATTTTAATTACGCCAGGGATTGCCTTTTCTATAGTAAATTATTCAAAAACTAATTTTATACTGTCACAAATTTTAATTGCGCCAGGGATTGACTTTTCTATAGTA